>CM051238.1:17313469-17400969 GCA_027917425.1 Gastrophryne carolinensis
TGTAGCTATGATGGATGCAGGAGATGAAATGAAAACAGGGGGTTTAGAGGGGTTGAGAACTGGGGGTTAGAGAAACTGTGATAGAATGGAGGAGTTTGTTTTGATGTAGATGCTGGAGGTGAAATGAAAAACAGCCAGGAATTATGCAACAGCTTTAAAAGATACCTGTAAGTATGGGGGTACTGTAAATGTGGAAAATAGAGATGCTGGGGAGCATACTGTAGCTCAAGAGGGATGATGGATAGAGGATAGAAAGGATGCATGGTGACACAGGTCCTGGGAGGATACAGTGGCCTGAAGAGGCGGTAAAATTGGGTTGAATAAAGGGAAGGATGGAAAAGTTGGTGGTGAAACAGGTCCTAGGGAGGGGGGGTATAGGAACTGGAGGAAACATATGGGTTGATTCAAAGAAACATGTAACAGCTTGGATTTGGGTCACGATCATCCTATTTTTCACGTCCGCTCGTGCGTTCGTATGAACTTGCGAGTGATTCAATAAGCAAATACGTTTCTATCCTAAAATATACGTCCGTTCGTATGGCAGTTCGGGAATCAGACCTATGTCAGTTTCCATCCTGAATTTTCCGTTTCATTTCTCAGGTTGCAACATTGGTTTTGCCCTTTTTCCTTTTTTGTCTGGACGTAAATCCTTCTGATCTTGCGGCTGCGCACTACAAACTTACCTCATTAAAGTGCATTCTAAATATTTGGTCTTTTATTTTTCTTTATTTCATTCATTTTGTAGTAACCAACCATTAATGAATGCATTTGCATAAGTAAATCTTACTTTGTTTAATTTTTAGTTAACTTGCATTTTTTACTTGTGGATTTAATTTTAATATTTATGCTTCAAATGGTACAACTTAAAATTTTTAGTGTGGTTACCCACACACTCTACATACAGATTGCTCACAAATATTAAAAAACACCCAGCAACTTCTGCATGTTATGAGCCTAGAAACAGCCAAGATGGCGGCTCAGGTATTATCGGGCAGCCTGCAAACAGAAAGGGCCTTGTGACTGTGTTGCTCTGGATTCTTTGATTTCTGACCTTTCCATGCCCCCAGCTCTGCTGTGTCTGTGCAAAATACAGCAGTAACCCACATCCTGCACTTTATCCCGCTCTCCTCTCCTCAGTAAGTGTGATGCATCTGACCAAAGATGTGCTTAAATAATTAAACAAAGCAAAGGTAAACAACTACACCAATAAATGCAATCTAAAAATATTTTTCTAGTACCTCAATTTTAAAATAAATAACAAAGGACATAAGTTTCTTTAATTAACGCAAATATATTGCAAAATAAAGGTTTACATGCAAAGGACTAATTAAGGTCCACATTAAAATGCTTTTATAAGGCATACATGAATCAGGTATGCATTGCCATACAATTTATGGCCTCGGCCATGCTGATACATGCAGTTCATTGGAGCTCAAGACGCGCAGACTCCTCCACATAGCCAAAAAACCTGTTCAAGAACAGCAATACGACTGCTAAAAGGTGTCGGCTGTGGCTTTCTTTTAAAACGCGTTTAGAGGTTTCTCTGAATCACACCTAAACACATCCAATTAACATAAGTTTTACGTTTTGATCGTAAGTTTTAGGCTTTGATCCTAACTTTTACGTTTTGATCCTAAAATTTAGGAACGAACTTCCGCTGATCGTAAGAGCATATACGCATTCGTACGTAGGCTCGTGCGAGTCGGAAATGGCCAAAAAAACAGGAAAAAATGACAAACACCCACCCAAACTTACGATTCTCGATACGAAATCAATTAACTTTTGCTCTTTGAATCGAGGGGATAGGAGAGGCGATCTAGGAATGATTCAGCTCCTGGGAAAAGAAAGGACTTGTGACTATTATAGATACAAGAGATAGAGAGAAAAAAGGTTTGGGTTGGAATTGAGCTAGAAATGTTGTAAGAGCTTTATTTATTGGTGCAGGACTTATGGAAGGTTTGGAAATGTGTCGGACAGAGGTGCTGAGGAGGATATTCAAGCTAATGGGGGAAGATAGAGAATAGGAAAGATTCAATGATATGTTGGTCCTAGAAGGGTAAGGTCAGAAGAGATGTTGACTTTGGGATGAATAAAGAGGAGGATGTGGAAAGATGGAAAAGTTGGTGGTGAAGGTCCTGGGCAGGGTGGTATATGAAATGGAGGACACAGAATAGAGGATAAAGGATCTACAAATGATTCAGCTCCTGGGAGAATAAAGAACATGGTAGTATACTCTGGCTATGATAAATACAAGAGATGGAGAGAAAAATGGGTGGAGTTAAAATGCATAGGAGCCAGGTGTGATGCTTTAAAAGATAATGGGGCTAGAATCATATAAGAATGATACCGTAACTCAAGGAGGAGATAGGAAGGATGCAGAGTGATGCAGGTCCTGGGAGGATAAGGTAGGCAGAAGTGGTGCTGAAGTTGGGATGAATAGAGGATAGGATTTGAAGGGATGAAAGAATTGTTGATGAAACAGGTCCTGGAGGGTTGCAGGAGATGGGTGCAGGTAGTATGAAAGGTTTGGAAATGTGGAGGAGAGAGATGCCGAGTAGGATATATAAGCTAAAGGGGGAAGATAGAGAATAGGAGAGATGCAAGGATATGTAGGTCCTAGAAGGGTAAGGTCAGAGGAGATGTTGACTGAGATGAATAGAGGAGAGGATGTGGAAAGATGGAAAGGTTGGTGAAACAGATCCTGGAGGGTTGCAGGAGATGGGGACAGGCTAGAGGATCAGGGAATGATATAGATCCTGGGAGGGGAAAGGAACAGAGGACTATGCAGTAGCTATGATGGATGCAGGAGAAAATGGGGTTTGGAGGGGAGTTGATGACTGGTGTTTTGAGAAGCTATGATAGAGGTAGTTGAGGTAGTTGAGAAAGAAATAAGTTGGGTGGATATTGAAGAGAAAATGTGGAGGATGCAGGGACTGTTTGGATAGGGCTACAGTAGGAAGGATGCTGGTGCTGTTAAAGATCTAGGGCCAGGATGAGGGCAGGGATGTCTTGGAGGAGGTCAGAGCAATAGACATTTCAGAGGAGCTGGGTGCAATGCTGGAGTTGTGGGGAGATATAGAACCAGGGTTGGTTTACAGGATCAGAAAAGGTGTTGCAGCTGGGATGACGCAGGTCCTAGAAGGATATGAGAGCAGAGGATCTGGGAGGATGGAATAGTCAATGGTGAAACAGGTCCTGAGGGGATGCAGGAGATGGGGAAATAGAAGGGAGGCTAGATAATCTGAGAATGATTCAGCTTCTGGGAGGATAAAGGACCTGGGGGTATGCTGTGGCTATTCCGGATACAAGAGATTGAGTTAAAAGGAGTTTTGGGTGGAGATGAGGACTGAGAACTCACCGCCAGGGCCAACTCCAGGTTTGTGGGGCCCTTGGGCAAGAGAGTCTTAGTGGACCCCAAAGTAGTGAGTCATATAATGTCACCTTTCAGCTCCGCTGCCACAAATGGGTCATCTTCTGCTGCTGTTCGCCCTCCAGTCCTTGTCAGTTGTCACCTGGTTCTTGCCACCTTCTGAGCTTCCATCAATTGCCCTCCATTCCAGGCCACCTTCTTCATTGTTGCTGATCATCCCTTGTTGCTGGGGCCAGCCATAAGCGGGTCTGCACACAGCATCCGGCACTCGGTGGTTCAGGTCCACTGTAAAATAATACCATGGCCAATTGTGAGCCTGAGTGGGCCCCTGAAGATACCAGGGCCCTGACAATTGCCCAGGTTTGCCCTGTGCTGGTGCCGGCCCTGCTCACCGGGAAACTGTCTTGAATATGTGCATAGAATAGAGATGCTGGGGAGGATACTGGAGCCAAAGGGGGAAGATGGTGGAGAGAGAATAAAGAGCAAAAGGGTGATGCAGGTCCTGGGAGAAAAAGGTAGTCAGAAGAGATGATGAAGTTAGGATAAATATAGAGGGAAGGATCTGAAAGAGTTGGTGGCTAAACAGGTCCTGGAGGGATGCAGGACATAGATGACATGGAGCAGAGGTTGGAGGATCTAGGAATGGTGCAGCCCATGTGAGGATAATGGAACTGGGAAGTATATGTTGGAGAGACGATGTGGAGGATGCAGGGACTGTGTTGGTACAGGAAGGATACCAGTGCTATAAAAGATGCAGGACCAGGATAAGGAAAGGATGGCATGGAGTATGTCAGAGCAAAAGACCATTAAAATGAAGTTGGGAAAAAACTGGAGTTGTTGGGAATCTAGAACCAGAAGTGGCTTTGAGTATCTGAGAAGATGGTGGTTGTAGCTGGGTGACGCAGGTCCTGGAAGAATAAGGTAGCCAGAAAAGTTGCTGGAGTTGGGGGGAATAGAAAGGAGTATCTGCAAGGATGGAAAAGTTAGTGGTAAAACTGTACCGGGAGGGGGGTTGCCGGAACTGGAGAAACAGAGGAAAGGCAATGATTTGGCTCCTGGGAAGATAAAGAAATGGCTATGTTGGATGATGCAAGAAATGGAGAGAAAATGGAGTTAAATTACAGACTTGGGTTACAAAAGAAACAGATAGGCGCTGGGAGTGATAGAAGAGATTTGAAAGATATATATGGTATGTGCTAAAAGGATGGAAGTATTGTGGTGTTGGAATAGTGGAGGCTAGAAATGTTGGTGAGGATAATGGGGCCAAATGCATAAAGAAGAGGGTATCGAATAGAGAACAGGAAGGTGATGAAGGGCATGGAGGGATAAGGTAGCCATTAAAATTGCTCAAATTGAGGGAAATAAATAGTAGAATGGTAGAGTTGATGGTGAAGCAGGTGCTGGGAAGCAGGAGATAGGGGAATAGGGCAGAGGCCGGAGGATCTGGGACAATGTTAGTTGTTTTACCTGTTTGTAGTTTCACATTATACAGCGCCATGGAAGATTATGGCGCTTTATAATTAAACAATAAAAATAATAATAAAATGAATCTGGGGAGTATGGAGTAGTAATGTTGAATGCGGGATATTAAGAGAAAAGGTATTATGTGGAGTTAAGGGATAGGGAGAAGGCAGGTGTTGGTTTTGTTCCAGGTGCTGGGGGTGAAATGGATAAGAGCCAGGAATGATGCAAAAGCTTTAAAATATATATAGGTGCTGGAAGGATAGAGGAGTGGGGGTGGATGTTGTAAATGTGGAGAGGAAAGATAAAGGAGTTACAAGAGAGAAATGAGTGGAGTGGATGTAGGAGAGAAGTTGTGGAGGATGCAGGAGTTACTGTTTGAAAGATGCTGGAGTTATGAAGAATCAGATAGAGGCGCTAAAGTAGAAGGGATGCTGGTGCTGTAAAATTTGCAGGGCCAGGGTGAGAGTAGGGATGTTTGGGGGCATACCAGAGAAATAGGCAATCGGGGGGGGGGGGGAGCGAGAACTGTAATGCATGGACCAGGGGAGGCTTAGGGGGCCCAAGAGGGTCTTTGGGATGAAGCAAATCCAAAAGGAATAAGGTAGCTGGGATTGAGGGGGTTGGAGAGAATAAAGACGAGGGTCTAGAAAAGATGGACATGCTGCTGGAAAAGCAGGTCCTGGGGGGATGCAGGAGCTGGGAAAACAGGGATGAAACTAGAGAAACAGCGAATGATTCAACTCTGGAGCATCAGGGGATTATGCTGTATAGCTATGATGGATGGGAATGGAGTACGGCAGGAGCTAAGGGAATTCAGGAGGTTTTGATGCAGGTAGTAGAGGTGAAAAGGATAGGAGCCAGGAATGATGCAAAAGCTTTAAATGAAAGGGGAGCTGGTATAACCCGTCACTGGGGCGTGTAGGCCTTGGCTGCCCAGGGAGGACACACTTCCCCTAGGAAGAGTAGGTGAAGGTTGATAATCCCAACACAAAGGTACAATAGCTTTCGAAGTGTAGCACATTTGGGGTCGGTCCTTACTTCTTTATTCCAAAATGAACACAGCACTTTCTTTGCAGTAAAGGGCCCATCACAGGGCAATGTCAGTTCTGCGTAAGACACAGAAGAGCAGTAGAGTGCCACTCCAATATATGGAGGCCACCTGGTTAGCCACAGGAAGACTACAGCTGTGTAGAATAATAGGTCACCACTGGAGGTTTAGGTTTTAGGGGGCAATATCAAAGTTTTGGGGGATTACCAGGATAAACTAAAGTAGTGAGCAGTAAGTCATTTCTGCTGTGCATGCTGTTGCAGTGTGTGAGTGCTGGGTGCAAATCCAGATAGACATTTGAAGTGTAACAGGAACTGGCTTTACTGGAACATGAGTACTCTAAGAAAAGATCACCTTACATGGTGGATAACATAGACAGGAAAAAGACGTCATAGAGATCACCTCAATGTACAGTAAAAACAACATGCAGCAGAAAATGTACAACAGAGACTACACATAGATATATGTAACAGCGCCATCTACTGTCATAAATGAAAACTACGTTAACCTAGCAATAAAGATACAGATTACATTCAGAGACAAGCTGTAAGCTGTTGTATCTCCAACACCCCTTCTCACCACCTTAGGCTTAGTCTGATATTCCCATCTTCTTTATAATTTCTTGAGCGGCTTTCGTCGGTCAGGGGCTTAGTAAGGATATACTGCTGTCATAATGTCAGGCCCGTGGGACACCCGCCTTCAGAGTAAGCCCACAACCCCCAATCTCCGCTGCTAGCTTCACCTTTAGACAAGCCCCCCGTTTGCCGGGGCGCTTTATACGCCTCGCCGGACACGGTTGCCCCCAGGACTTAATAGCACAAAGGATGTGAGCTTACAGGGGTTGAAGGCAGATGAACCAGAGGCCAGACTGGGCAATGTCGAGTAAGAACTGGAAACAGTTCGGGTGCTTCGGAAACAGGTAATACTGGAAGCAATTCGGGTGCTCAGGAGAATTCAAGCGAAGTCAGACGTCAAGCCAGGGGTCACAACGGGAGGTCAGAGAGCTGCGCAGTACAAAGGGATGAGACGAAGACGTGGTCGAGATTCAAGCAGATGGTCAATAACGATATAAACAGGCAATCACAGGAACAATAACAAGCCAGCTAAACGCTATCACAGGCACTGACACACTGAAGAGGTAATCCCTTTATAGGACTGAACCCAGCTGGATTGGACAGGGAGGCAGTGACTGTGATTGGTGCACTTCGGATCTGTGGTTTGATTGGTGCACTTAGAGAGCTCTGGGCTGATTGCCCCAGCTGAACTCCAAAGGCATACTGCCCAGAACTGCACCTCCTAGGTTTAGCTCTTTTAAACAGCCTCCAGTGGCCACTCTGTGTATAGCACCACCGGAGGACATAAGCTGACTACTCGCGCGCAAGCACGAGTAGAATGACAGTGGACGAGGGAGGAGGGCGCGCTCGGCGACACACGCACCGCTGGAGCTGGCATCTGAGGCAGAAGCGACTGCTGGGCAGGAGAAACCCTGACCAGTTGCCTATGGACACCACGGGCACGGGCTGAAGGCAAGTCATTCATGACACATACCCTTAGTAAGACAATAGAGTAACTCAAAAAGTCCCTGCTCTTGAAAATCCATCAGAAAGGGGAGGCATCCTTGATTGTCCCCAAAGATTTTTGTTGGTTCCAACAGTGGTTGACCCAAGTCTGTTAACAGTTCTCTTAGCCATATAACTTCTTGGCTTGCCTGCGCTGCTGCAACATACTATGCTTCAGTAGCTGATAACAGAGAGCTGCTTTCTGCTAGTCCAACTGATAGCACCTCCTGATAGAAGAAACAAGTAACCATTGGTAGATTTTCTATCACTGGTGTCGCTGGCCCAGTCGGCATCCACATATCCTGTCAGCATGCTTTCATCACTTACTGGTAACTTTAGCTCATAATGTAAAGTCCCTACGATAGCGAATTACTCGCTTTACAGCATTCCAGTCCATCTGACTTGGCATTGAAACCTTTTTGCATATGATTCTAACAGCTGCAATGTCAGGCCTTGTAGCGGTGGTAATGTACAGCAATTTCCCTATTGCTTTCCTGTACTGAGTGTTAGTTAGTAGTGGCGTATCTTGGCCGTTTATCTATTTCAGGTAGTTGGTTTCCATAGGAGATTTTACTGGCATCTTCCATTCCAAATTTTATAATTATTTCTTGTATTTTGTGCCAAATTGGTGTCAAAGTGCTGATTCAGGGTTTGCAGTATTTCTGCTTCATCCCCTTCTTGCTCAAAACAAATCGTCCACATAAATAAGCACATACATCGATCTGTCTGCCAGGTTCTTTGTGTATAAGCAGGGGTCTGCTTTACTCATCTGAAAGTCCTCATGTGCAGACACTTTATTTATTTTCATATTCTTTGCTCTGGCAGCTTGCTTTGGACCATATATACTCTCCCGAAGTTTGCATACTAGGTCTGGCCTTTTGTTCATCTTTGAATCCTGGTGGGTTTTCTATGTATATGTCCTCTGTTAAACGCTGTTTTCACATCAAAGTGTTTCACTTGCATTTTCCTTGTGGTGACAATTGTCAGCAACGTTCTTATTGTAGTATGTTTGACTAATGGAGCAAAAGTCTCATTATAGTCCTCCCCATATTTTTGAGAATATCCATTGGCTATGAGTCTTGCTTTGTATCACTCCACTATGCCATATGCATTGTACTTTACTTTAAAAATCTATATACAGCCTATAGCTTTCCTTCCAGGTGGTAGTTTTGTAAGTGGCCATGCTTTAGTGTCATGCATAGATTTTATCTCTTCCTTTGCAGCCTTTATTCATTTACTTCCCCTTATGAAAGCTGATGTATGTCTTCCCAAGTTGCAGGTTAATTGGTACTGGCAGTGCTTGCCTTGTATGAAAGACATACAGGTGGTTTTCCTTTGTTTTCTCTGGTTGAGCGTCTTAGTTCTGTGTCTGAGCTTGCTTGTGTCTGCTCTTCAGTATTGGTAGGTTCTGCCCTCACTTCACAACTTTGTTCAGAAGTTACAGATGATGGCTGATCAGTATCAGTTTTCTTTTCTTTTCTTACTCAGTTGTCATCACATTGTCCCCCAGATCCAACAAAATGTATGTTGTTTCTAATGGTAACCTTGTCTGATTTGGGATTTAGGATTCTGTAACCCTTAACATTTTGACTGTATCCAACAAAGATTCAGTCAATGCTCTGTTTTGGAGTTCTCCCCTGGAATGTAGATGAAAACGTTTAGGTGTTTTACACTTGGTTGATCATTGTACCACAGTTCATATGGAGTTTTCTCCATGGTCTACAAAAGTCTGTTTTGCAAATAAGTGGCTGTCATTACTGCCTCACCCCAGTATTTTTGTGGTAGTCCAGCATGTGTCAACATATATCTGATCATTTCAGTCAGAGTTTGGTTCTTTCTTTCATCTACCTCATTTTGCTCTGATGTGTATGTCTTTTGATGCTTTAAGTACTCGTGTACTTTGTGACCTGTGAATTCACCTCCATTGTCACTTCGGAGTATGAGTCTTCCTCTGAAACGTGTTACTTGTGTTTACTACATAGTTCTGTAATTTGTCAAGAACTTCACTCTTGTGTTGCATTAGGTAAGTGACTATGTATTTTGAATAGTCATCTATGAAAGTCATTATGTACCTGTTGCCTCCAGTTGTAGTTGGGTTTAGAGGACCACATACATCACTATGAACTAGGTCAAGTGGAAGTGTTGCTCTTGTAGCTTTAGATTTGATGCAACATTCACACTTAACAGTAACTGGACAAGGGTATAATGTTAGATCCTTTTTGCCTATAGACAGGAAGTGTCTTCTGACTGTGCTGCTCTGCATTCTAAGATTGCTGTCCTTTTCCTGACACCAGCTCTGCTCTGTCTGTGCAAAGCACAGATATTACCCCACCCCCTGCAGCTTTCCACCCTCTCCTCAGTATGTGATCATTCTGAGGCAAGATGGCAGCGCAGGTATCCTAGAGTCCTGAGCAGCATAATTTAATTAAAAGCCCAAACTTAAAACTTAAAAACTATTCCCCAGCATCTAAAATTAATATAATTTATGTAATTTAGTCACTTATTATTCTTTCCCCCACTGGGCTGCAACTCTTGGGACTCGTGTTGTTTCTTGTGCAGGGAGGCACCCCGATTGCCGGTCACCATCCACACTGTAATGTCTGGTAAAATCCCGATATAAGGGGCAGTTGTGGCCTAGTGGTAAGGAAGCAGCCTTGTGACTGGGGAGTTCGAATCCCAGCCATGGAACATGACTGAAGAGCTCTTGAGACAAGCACCAAAACCCCCTAACTGCTTCCTGGGTGCCGTAATTATAGCAATCCACTGCTCCAGGCATGTGTACAGAAAACAACATTCCTATGTGTGCGCTAGCATACAATGGCCATCAATACCCCCCCTCCACTGAAGTCAAGCCCCATGATTGGCCACCACAGTCCCTTGCTCAACAAATCTCCCCTTAGTATCCAAAGCTCGATTTAGCTGGGGGAGCAATTTGAGAGGTAAGATTTTTGTTTTTACAGTACGCACATCTCTGGGAATGCGGCAACTTGTGCTCCCCATCGAAGTCGGTGAGAGCCATTTGCTGAAATATATAAACAGGGCAAACGGCTCTGATTTGATGAGAGCCCGCATATGCGCCGCTGGACCGAGAAGAGGTGAGTTTTACTGGGCCAACTGTGGGGTGTTCACATAGTGGGGCTTCCTAATTCGGGAGATTAAAATTCCAGTATTTTGTTAAGGTTACATAGAAGGTTGACGGCAGAAGGTTTAAGTGTTCCTTTCATTCCTTGGAGCAGTGCAGGGGTGTAGCTATGGACAGCAGGTGGGGGTCTGAGAACAGGTGGGGGCACTATTTCGAATCTTTGCCCCGGGTGCCAGAAAGCCCAGCTACTCCTCTGGAGCAGTATATATATATATATATATATATATATATATATATATCCTGACTTGAATCGAGTAGAGATGGCTAAGGTTTTTTTTTTTTTTCATTTGCCATGAGCTTCAAAGAACTTTTCTTACTATTCTCCCGTCTCCTTGATTTCTTGATTTTTTTCTGGGGAGCTTTAGTCTGTCCAGGAACAGCTTGAAGCTGACAGGAGAGTGACAGATGTAGTAAATACATTCAGGGGAGACCCATCCGAGAGTCAGCCATGCAAAGCATCTCCTGTTCTGCAGGTTGCTGGTCTGGTCTGTATCCTATATACATATTTATCACCTTACCGAGGACACACAATGGTATTCTTGGTATGTCTGCAATTGTGCTGAGTTTCCTCCACTTCTGAACCATCATACCTCCCTGATTTGGAGAGACTGTCCATCTTTTGAGTACATGTCCCCCTGTCTCTCGTTCTCACTTGTCCCTCTTTGAGGTGTAACATGCAGATCTGCAGCAAAAATGATTCATTTGCCTATTTAAAGTGTTTCTATTGCTGTAACTGTTACACCCTATCCATCCCTCAATGAGGGGGCGTGGCTTCATTTAACAAATGTCCCTCTTTCCAACCCTGAAAAGTTGAAAGGTATGGAGACATTGTATCATTTCCTAATTCATCATTGTCATCAGGTTTCTTTATTGTTCTATTCAGAGGTGTGGCTAGTTACTGCTGCGTCTTTACACAGCGTGGAACTAGCATTATAGATCAGATATGGGTTAAATTTGATCTAGATATCACAATTCTTTTTCTTTTATTTCATACTTTGCTATAAAACAGGAAATCTAACCAGAGGACAGGGACAAGCCTAGAAGTCATTCTTCTTGGAAGTGACAGGCGTTTTATTGAATGCACCTGGTATTATGTCCCATTAGGGCCGGCCTTAGGTTAGGAGGCGCCTGTAGAACAAAACTCAGTGTGGCCAGCCCTGGAGTCCAAGAGCCAAAAAGGCCCCAAAGAGGGTTCTGGTATCTGGTGTCCTGGAGATGCTCCCTGTTGTTGACGTCCCGGGGTGTTCCTCCAGACCGCAGTTGGTGTGTAGGGTAGAGGGATTCTGTAGAGACGGAACAGAGGAGGAACTGTTAGGATAGGTGGGTGCCTGGATCTTAAGGTAAGTATTGGTCTCCTCCTGGCCTTCTCACCTAAGGTAAATACATGGGTCATTCACCAGGTTGTAGCCTGTGGGGGTTGGTATCCCTAGGGATGAAGCACTGAGGTGTTCCAGGGTGTTGGTGGGTGCCCCTCTACTGGTCCTCTCCCTCACCAACTTGAGGCCCCTAGGGGTGGCCCGGGGTCGATTTGGTAGCTCTAGGTCACAGCAGTTCCTCTTCTGAAAAATAAAAGGTAAATTACAGGTGTAAGAGACCAGAGTCTGATTCCCCCTTCACCTCTTAGTTCTCACTTGCACAGGGTCAGGGGTCGCTTCCTCAGGTCCTCCTCTAGGCGTGATCTGCCGGGGTGCTGCTGACTGGGGATAGTGGGGCCTTCATGTCCACCAGATGGTCAGCAAATGAGCGTCTTTCCGGTGGGTGTCCCAAGGTGCATGCACCCCACAGGTGGCTAAAAAAATCTGAAAAGGGGGATGGCCTGGGTGGGTCCCCATTCTTTCTCCTGGATGGGTTACAGTGGAGGAGGGTCCCCCAGTGTTGCAGCTTCCCAGACCATTAGGACTAGTCGCAAGGCTTCCCTGAGATGCCATCATTCCAAGAATCATGGGACCAGAGCAGCGGGTGAGCGGAGTCAGTTCCTTTTAGAGAGGATGGAGCCCCTATACATGGTCACTGCCCTTAGTGTAAAAGGGAGCCTCGGCAGAATGGCAGGAACTTGTGGCGTGGCTATGGACAAAGGCTAGGGTAAACTGCGCAACTCTATGAAAAGCGGTCCTGGGACTGAGCGTGAGCTGAGACCAGAACCCTGCCCGAGGGTGAGCGCTGGAGGGAAGATGAGCGTACCCTGGTGAGGCAGCCGGTAGGTCTCTGGCCCCCGTACCGTTGCCAGCACAGGGCAAACCTGGGCAATTGCTAGGGCCCCTGGTATCTTCAGGAGCCCACTCATACTCGGACATGGAATTATTTTACAGTGGACCCAAACTACCGAATGCCGGGTGTTGTGTGCAGACCTGCTCATGGCTGGCCTCAGCAACAGAGGATGATCAACAGCAATGGAGAAGGTGGCCTGGAATGGAGGTGGCAAGAACCAGGTGACAACTGACAGCAATGATGGAGTCTTTAGTGGCAGCAGAGCAAGCAGTAAGAACTAAAGAGTGCTTGGTGGCAATAGAGAATGTAACAAGGACTAGAGGATGATTGGTGGCTATAGGGAAGCCAATAAGGACTAGAGGACAATTGGTGGCTATAGGGAAGACAATAAGGACTAGAGGATAATTGGTGGCTATAGGGAAGGCAATAAGGACTGGAGGATGATTGGTGGCTATAGGGAAGGCAATAAGGACTGGAGGATGATTGGTGGCTATAGGGAAGGCAATAAGGACTAGAGGATGATTGTTGGCTATATGGAAGGCAATAAGGGCTGGAGGGTGATTGGTGGCTATAGGGAAGCCAAAAAGGACTGGAAGATGATTGGTGGCTATAGGGAAGGCAATAAGTACTGGAGGGTGATTGGTGGCTATAGGGAAGGCAATAAGGACTGGAGGGTGATTGGTGGCTATAGGGAAGGCAATAAGGACTGGAGGGTGATTGGTGGCTATAGGGAAGGCAATAAGGACTAGAGGATGATTGGTGGCTATAGGGAAGGTAATAAGGACTGGAGGATGATTGGTGGCTATAGGGAAGGTAATAAGGACTGGAGGATGATTGGTGGCTATAGGGAAGGCAATAAGAACTAGAGGGTGATTGGTGGCTATAGGGAAGGAAATAATGACTGGAGGATGATTGGTGGCTATAGGGAAGGAAATAATGACTGGAGGGTGATTGGTGGCTATAGGGAAGGCAATAGGGACTAGAGGGTGATTGGTGGCTATAGGGAAGGAAATAATGACTGGAGGGTGATTGGTGACTATAGGGAAGGAAATAATGACTGGAGGGTGATTGGTGGCTATAGGGAAGGAAATAATGACTGGAGGGTGATTGGTGGCTATAGGGAAGGAAATAATGACTGGAGGATGATTGGTGGCTATAGGGAAGGAAATAATGACTGGAGGGTGATTGGTGGCTATAGGGAAGGCAATAGGGACTAGAGGGTGATTGGTGGCTATAGGGAAGGAAATAATGACTGGAGGGTGATTGGTGACTATAGGAAAGGCAATAAGGACTAGAGGATGATTGGTGGCTATAGAAAAAGCAATAAGGACTGGAGGGTGATCAGCAGCAGGAGGTGACCCATTTGTGACAGCGGAGCTGAAAGGTGATATCACATGACTCACTACTTTGGGGCCCACTAAGACTTTCTTGCCCAAGGGCCCCCACAAATCTACAGCCGGCCCTGCTGCTGCCCCTTTATTCCAGGGACCCAAAGTGTTAAAGGATTTTGTTTCCAGGAGAGTCCCAAGAGTCCCGGTGCTTGGTGGAAACATTTTCCGGAACTTCCCAATGTGCTGGGTCCCCCCAGGCTGCTGGGCCCCATGTGTGTTTTGGAAGTTTCTATAGATCGTACTGATTGTCAAGCCTCTCTCCTTTGTGTAGAATGCTGTGTATGGGCCTGTCTCTGTCCTCAGCCGAAGGCCCCAGGGAGACATCTCCTCAAAGTGGGTCCCCATCTTCCCCACCCCACTTCACTGTCTGCTTTGAGTTAAGAAAGTTACTGCTGATGTTTATTCTATTCTATTCTGTGTGACTGTGTCCTTTGACTGAGAGGCAAGATTATCTCGCCCTTATGCTGAGGACTGTGCGCCTGTAACCGTGACATGCCGCCTATTAGGAGCTACCGTTCCCAGGGACATATATGCAATAAAGTCACCTGATTATTGCATTGGTGCTCAACTGACATCCTACACCCACACCTATCCATCCCATATAGATAGATAAAACGGATAAAAATAAACTCCCTAATAACTCTGGACCCAACAATAAGGGTGGTACAGAGAAATAATAGACTCAGCGTGACTTAATGAAAAGCCCAGCATCTAAAATTAATATATTTTACGTATTTAGCCACTATCTTATTATTCTTTCCCCCACTGGGCTGCAATTCAGTTCAAGAATTTAAGATACGGGCGCCACCATCTTGACTCAGAAGCATTACACTTACTGAGGAGAGGAGAGTGGGATAAAGTACAGGGGGTGGGTTATAGCTGTGCTTTGCTCAGACAGAGCAGAGCTGGGGTCAGGTAAAGGTCAACAGTCCCAGAATGCAGAGCAGCACAGTCAGGAGGCACTTCCTGTTTGCAGGCTTCCATAAACCGCCATCTTGAATGTTTAAAGGCTCATAACATGCAGTAGGTGCAGGTAGGATTATTTTTAATGTGAGCAATCTGTATGTACAGGGTGTGGGAAACATATAAGATAGGCTCTTATTCAGGGTGAAGGTCCGGATTAATGTGAGCAATCTGTATGTACAGGGTGTGGGAAACATATAAGATAGGCTCTTATTCAGGGTGAAGGTCTGGATTAATGTGGGCAATCTGTATGTACAGAGTGTGGGAAACATATAAGATAGGCTCTTATTCAGGGTGAGGGTCCGGATTAATGTGAGCAATCTGTATGTACAGGGTGTGGGAAACATATAAGATAGACTCTTATTCAGAGTGAAGGTCCGCTTTAAAGAGGAACATTGTAGGTACTGGGGAGTTAAGAACTCTCCAAACCTGGCTTGCTCGCCCCCCCCCCCCCCTCCAGTTTCACTTTTGACTTATCTGTTCGGTCGCATCGCGCTCCGGCATCTCTCGGTCCCGCGCCGTCTCTGGCGGACAGCGGCATCTTGCCTTCCCGTCATGCACTGCGCTGTCCCTTACATCTCGCAGTGGCACTGCGTAGGCTGCAATGACTCTCAGTGCAGAAGAGCGCGAGATCTGAGGAGCGGTGCCAGACATTTGAAGAGAGAACGGCTAAGCTTGCTGCAATCACTCAGCGACAGCTAAGGAGGGTGGAAAGAGGTCAGGAATGCTGCTGGATGGCGGCATTCTAGATAACGCCGACATGCAAAACGCTGCGAGGGAGGGATGTTTAGAGAGGAACATCAGAAAAGATCTGATATTCCTCTTTAAAGTGGACAAAAACCCACCATGATCGATTCCCTCCTCCCGGGGCATCCAAAATCGGGATGCCTCGCTGTGTGAAACCCCCCAGGTCGCCCCGTAAACTTACCTTGCTTCCCGGTCCGACTGCGCATGCACGAGCTGCGGCCGCATCCCCGCTATCCCTCTAGCAGGACGCGTGCCCGTTCCAGGCATTTGTGAATGGCCGGCGCAGGCACGCTCCCTGTTAGAGGGAAGCGGGGGGTGCAGCTACCAGCGCGTTCGGAGCCGCTGGACGAAGGCTTAGACAATGTGATGTCAGCAGCTCCAAGTGCGCTGATTGGACAAGCTGCCACTCATGCGCCGTAGGACCAGGAAGAGGCGAGCTAACTTTGGCGACCTGGGAGGTTTCACGCAGCAGGGCATCCCCGATTGGGGTGGGTAAAGGACCAAAACCCAGGATAGTCAAAATCCACTTTAATGATGGGCTATGGGCAGCTCTTATCCTCCTATCAGTGGAGGCAGGCAGGATGTGCAGCGGCTCGGTGGTGGCGGCAGCGCCAGTGCTAGGGAGTCATCAGTTTGCCGCCATACTCTATCTGCAGAGAGGATTTAGCGGTAGATAGAGGATGTCAGGCAGATTGATGGCACAGCCACAGAGGCTCCATTTAGTAGAGGAGCGCCGCTATTGTCTGACTGTCGGCTCAGGGAAGTGGTGTAATAAAGCGAAGCCTACAAACATTACTCAGAAGCCGGGACACGGGACGTACAAAAGCTGAGAATCAATTGAGTTCATCTCATTGTGTAGAAGAATAAGCTGTGCTGACTGCATAACTAACTTACTATTGGTTAATATTCCAAGTGAAGACGTGTGTTCAGACACAATAGATTTATTCTGCCACCTGAACATGTGACTCGGCAACTCATTACGGGGCCCTCGTTAACCGCTTGCCTACCGGCTCGGCGACTTTATACCCGGTGGTAGGCTGTGAAAAAAATAACCTGACATATACAAAGTTACTTCAGGACACAGCAGAAACAGTAATTTAACCCTTTCCTGCTATGGCCATATAAATATACAGCTATAAGGAGTGATCCAAAGTGGCGTTTGATTATTATGTCTTAACCCTTTCCTGCTTCGACCATGTTAAAGTGGACCTTCACCCTGAATAAGAGTCTATCTTATATGTTTCTCCCACCCTGTACATACAGATTGCTCACATTAATCCGGACCTTCACCCTGAATAAGAGTCTATCTTATATGTTTCCCCCACCCTGTACATACAGATTGCTCACATTAATCCGGACCTTCACCCTAATAAGAGTCTATCTTATATGTTTCCCCCACCCTGTACATACAGATTGCCCACATTAATCCGGACCCTCACCCTGAAGAAGAGCCTATCTTATATGTTTCCTCCACCCTGTACATACAGATTGCCCACATTAATCCGGACCTTCACCCTGAATAAGAGCCTATCTTATATGTTTCCCACACCCTGTACATACAGATTGCCCACATGAATCCGGACCGTCATCCTGAATAAGAGCCTATCTTATATGTTTCCCCCTCCCTGTACATACAGATTGCCCACATTAATCCGGACCTTCACCCTGAATAAGAGTCTATCTTATATGTTTCCCACACCCTGTACATACATATTGCCCACATTAATCCGGACCTTCACCCTGAATAAGAGCCTATCTTATATGTTTCCCCCTCCCTGTACATACAGATTGCCCACATTAATCCGGACCTTCACCCTGAATAAGAGCCTATCTTATATGTTTCCCACACACTGTACATACAGATTGTCCACATAAAAAATCATCCTACCTGCATCTACTGCATGTTATGAGCCTTTAAACATCCAAGATGGCGGTTCATGGAGCATCAGGCAGCCTGCAAACAGGAAGTGTCTTCGGTCTGTGTCACTCTGCATTCTGGGATTGCTGTCGCCAGCTCTGCTCTGTCTGTGCAAAGCACAGCTATAACCCCACCCCCTGCACTTTATCCCGTTCTCCTCTCCTCAGTATGTGATGCTTTTGAGTCAAGATGGCGGCGCCCTTATCCTAGAGTCCTGAACAGAGTTGCAGCCAGATGGGGGAAAGAATAATAAGTAAGTGACTAAAAACTTAAAGTATATTCATTTTAGATGCTGCAGATTGCTGTGACAGCGCTGTTATTATACAGCTGCCATCACAGTGAAAAGCTCTGGAACCAATCAAAGTGGCGTTCGATTACTATGACAGTGATCGATGCTAAAAGAAACAGTCATTTAACCTTTTCCTGCTACGAACATGTAAAAGAAAAAAAATAGATATAAGGAGTGATCCAATGGTGCTGCAGATTGCTGTGATCAGGGCCGGCTCCAGGTTTGTGGGGGCCCTTGGGCAGGAGAGTGTTAGTGGACCTCAAAGTAGTGAGTCACATGATGTCACCATTTAGCTCCGCTGCCACAAATGGAGCATATTCTGCTGCTCATCACCCTCTAGTCCTTATTGCCTCCCCTATAGCCACTAATCGCCCTCCAGTCCTTATTGCCTTCCCTATAGTCACCAATCACCCTCCAGTCCTTATTGCCTTCCCTATAGTCACCAATCTCCCTCCAATCCTTATTGCCTTCCCTATAGCCACCAATCACCCTCTAGTCCTTATTGCCTTCCCTATAGCCACCAATCACCCTCCAGTCCTTATTGCCTTCTCTATAGCCACCAATCGCCCTCCAGTCCTTATTGCCTTCCCTATAGCCACCAATCACCCTCCAGTCCTTATTGCCTTCTTTATAGCCACTAATTGCCCTCCAGTCCTTATTGCCTTCCCTATAGCCACCAATCATCCTCCAGTCTTTATTGCCTTCCCTATAGCCACCAATCACCCTCCAGTCCTTATTGCCTTCCCTATAGCCACCAATCACCCTCCAGTCCTTATTGCCTTCCCTATAGCCACCAATCACCCTCCAGTCCTTATTGCCTTCCCTATAGCCACCAATCATCCTCCAGTCCTTATTGCCTTCCCTATAGTCACCAATCACCCTCCGGTCTTTATTGCCTTCCCTATAGCCACCAATCACCCTCCAGTCCTTATTGCCTTCCCTATAGCCACCAATCACCCTCCAGTCCTTATTGCCTTCCCTATAGCCACCAATCACCCTCCAGTCCTTATTGCCTTCCCTATAGCCACCAATCACCCTCCGGTCTTTATTGCCTTCCCTATAGCCACCAATCACCCTCCAGTCCTTACTGCCTTCCCTATAGCCACCAATCACCCTCTAGTCCTTATTGCCTTCCCTATAGTCACCAATCACCCTCCGGTCTTTATTGCCTTCCCTATAGCCACCAATCACCCTCCAGTCCTTATGGTCTTCCCTATAGCCACTAATCACCCTCTAGTCCTTATTGCCTTCCCTATAGCCACCAATCATCCTCCAGTCCTTATTGCCTTCCCTATAGCCACCAATCACCCTCCAGTCCTTATTGCCTTCCCTATAGCCACCAATCATCCTCTAGTCCTTATTGCCTTCCCTATAGCCACCAATCACCCTCCAGTCCTTATTGCCTTCCCTATAGCCACCAATCACCCTCCAGTACTTATTGCCTTCCCTATAGCCACCAATCACCCTCCAGTCCTTACTGCCTTTCCTATAGCCACCAATCACCCTCCAGTCCTTATTGCCTTCCCTATAGCCACCAATCACCCTCCAGTCCTTATTGCCTTCCCTATAGCCACCAATCATCCTCTAGTCATTATTGCCTTCCCTATAGCCACCAATCATCCTCTAATCTTTATTGCATTCCCTATAGTCACCAATCACCCTCCAGTCTTTATTGCCTTCCCTATAGCCACCAATCACCCTCCAGTCTTTATTGCCTTCCCTACAGCCACCAATCACCCTCCAGTCCTTATTGCCTTCCCTATAGCCACCAATCACCCTCCAGTCCTTATTGCCTTCCCTATAGCCACCAATCACCCTCCAGTCCTTATTGCCTTCCCTATAGCCACCAATCACCCTCCAGTCCTTATTGCCTTCCCTATAGCCACCAATCACCCTCTAGTCTTTATTGCCTTCCCTATAGCCACCAATCACCCTCTAGTCTTTATTGCCTTCCCTATAGCCACCAATCACCCTCCAGTCTTTATTGCCTTCCCTATAGCCACCAATCACCCTCCAGTCCTTATTGCCTTCCCTATAGCCACAAATCATCCTCTAGTCATTATTGCCTTCCCTATAGCCACCAATCATCCTCTAATCTTTATTGCATTCCCTATAGCCACCAATCACCCTCCAGCCCTAACTGCTTACTCCGCTGCCACTAAAGACTCCATCATTGCTGTCAGCTGTCACCTGGTTCTCGCCACCTTCTGAGCTTCCATCAATTGCCCTCCTCCATTCCATGCCTCCTTCTCCAGTGTTGCTGAGGCCAGCCATGAGCAGGTCTGCACACAACACTCGGCATTCGGTGGTTCGCGTTCACTGTAAAATAATACCATGGACAAGTGTGAGCTTGAGTGGGCCCAGGTTTGCCCTGTGCTGGCGCCGGCCCTGGCTGTGACTGCGCTGTTACTATACAGCCGCCAGCACATTGAAGAGCTCTGGTACCAATCAAAGTGGCGTTCGATTACTATGACAGTGATCGATGCTAAAAATACCATTTTGTGAATACTCACCTGTAAAATGGGTATTATAAGTATGTCACACACCCCACTTCAATCATTAATTATTACAATAGGGTTTACTCACCGCTAGGTGGCAGCATTGCAGAGAATCTCCAAAAAAGCAACAGGCCCCTCCCGGTCTATATATACCTGGTACCTCCCAATAATCTCCCAGTATTAGAACAGCAGTAAGACAAGGTACCAGGAACAAACAAATGTAACCCTCAAACGTAAAGAACTAAACTTCACCATATAAAGAGCCAGGATACCAAAAAGGGCGGGTGAAGTGGGGTGTGTGACATACTTATAATACCCATTTTACAGGTGAGTATTCACAAAATGGTATTATTCTAAGTATGTCACACACCCCACTTCAATCATTAATTATTACAATAGGGACATCCAACAGCAGTGTCCAGAAAAGGGTGGGTATCCAACCAGGCAATAATGCAGAAAAAACTCAAACCACTGCAGCCTGCAGAACCTTGCGGCCAAAAACAGCATCCGCTGAGGCCCGCACATCAACCTTATAGAACTTAGAAAAGGTATGAACCGAAGACCAAGTTGCAGCCTTACAAACTTGTTCAACAGAAGCCTGGTGCTGAAAAGCCCAGGACGCTCCAAGCGCGCGAGTAGAATGAGCAGTAACACGAAAAGGGGGATCCTTCCCCTTGGCCGAATAGGCTCCAACAATCGCCTGACGAATCTATTTGCTGATGGAAGACTTAGCCGGAGCCAAACCCTTCCTAGGCCCACAGGGCACAACGAAAAAGGCATCAGTCTTACGAAAAGAAGACGTAGCACGTAGATAGTACCTGACACAACGTACAACATCCAAGCAGTGCAAAGCACTCTCCTTGACATTCTTAGGCTTAGGACACAAAGAAGGAAGAACAATGTCCTGGTTAAGATGAAAAGCAGAAACCACTTTAGGAAGAAAGTCTGACTTGTAACGAAAAACCACTTTGTCCTGATGCTCCTCAAAATAAGGAGCCTGGATCGACAAGGCTGCCAATTCCGAAACACGCCGAACCGAAGTGATGGCCACCAGAAAGGCAACCTTCTGAGTCAAAGTGGACAGAGCAATATCCCGCAAAGGCTCAAAAGGAGGAGCCTGAAGAGCAGAGAGAACCAAATTCAAATCCCAAACAGGGAGCAACGGCTTCCTAGGAGGCCGCAGATGCGAAACCCCCTGGAAAAAAGTCTTGACCAAAGAATGGCTAGCAAAAGACCTCTGAAAAAAGATAGACAAAGCAGAAACCTGCCCCTTCAAAGTACTCAGCTGAAGACCGGAGTCTAGCCCGGATTGAAGAAATTCCAAGATCCTAGAAATAGAAAAGACCCGGCAAGGCAAAGACCTAGCCTCACACCAATCAATATAAGATCTCCAAGACCTATAATAGATGGAAGAAGAAGATCTCTTCCTGGCACTAATAAGAGTCCGAATGACCGACTCCGAAAGACCCTCCTCCTTTAAGATGGAGGTTTCAGCAGCCAAGCCGTCAAAGCCAGCGTTTGTAAACTGGGGTAACACAGTTGGCCCTGAGTGAGAAGATCCGGTCGAAGAGGTAGATCGAACTGATCCACTGCCAGACGAACGATGTCTGCGAACCACACCCGCCTTGGCCACCTTGGAGCCACGAGGATGGCGGGAACTCCTTCCAGAACCAACTTTCGCAGCACCCTGCCTAGCATGGGAATCGGAGGAAACAGATAAATGAACCCCAGGTCCCTCCAGCTCAGGGCCATGGCATCCACCACCAGAGCCAGAGGGTCCTGGGACAGAGACACGAATGTCGGAAGCTTGTGATTGTGACGAGAGGCAAACAGATCCACCTCCGGCGTCCCCCACCGGAGACAAAGCGACCGAAACACCTGGGGATGGAGATACCATTCCCCCCGGCGGGACGCACACCGGCTCAGAAAGTCCGCCTCTGTGTTTTCCACTCCTGGAATGTAAACTGCCGAGATGCAAGGGACATGAGTCTCTGCCCAAACTAGAATCAGAGAAACCTCCCTGTGGGCACCCAGACTGCGAGTCCCTCCTTGGTGATTGATGTAAGCAACCGCCGTCTGATTGTCCGATCGAACCTGAACCGGCAGGCCCTGTAAATGATGCGTCAAGCGAGCCAGAACCAACCTGATGGCTCGCAATTCCAGAACATTGATAGGTAAGTGGGCCTCCTGAGGGTCCCACTGCCCCTGAAACTGAAGATCCTTCCAGAAACCTCCCCATCCTGACAAACTGGCATCCGTGGTGACAGTTTCCCAAAGCGGGGTCAGAAACGACCTGCCCTTCAAAAGGTTGTCCGAGACCAACCACCACAGAAGGGACTGTCGAACCCGAGGGGACATCCGGAAGGACCGATCCAACAACCTCGGACGCCGGTCCCAAGACGCCAAAAGATGAAGCTGAAGCGTCCTCGTATGAAACTGCGCAAAGGGAACTGCCTCGAATGAGGCCACCATCAACCCCACCAGTCTCATCCCTAGTCGAATGGACGGACGAGGATGGGAGAGAAGAAGCTGAGCCAATTCCTGAATCAACAGAACCTTGGCCTGAGGGAGAAACACTCTGTGCTGGCAGGAGTCCAACGACATCCCCAGAAAAGTCACCACCCTGGCCGGAACCAGAGAGGACTTGGGGTAATTGATCACCCAGCCGAACTTCTCCAGCATAGACACTACCATGCTGGTGTCCCCCTCTGCTTGACTGAAGGAAGGCGCCATGATGAGAAGATCGTCCAGGTAAGGCACAATTCGAATCCCCTGAGCTCTGAGCAGGGCCATCACCCCCGCCAACACCTTGGTGAACACTCTCGGAGCAGAGGTGAGGCCGAAAGGAAGAGCCACAAACTGAAAATGCCGATCCTCCACCACGAAACGAAGGAACCTCTGATGAGCTGGGAAAATCGGAATGTGCAGGTACACATCCTTGATGTCTATGGATGTCATAAAGTCCCCCTGCCGAAGCGAACCGATCGCAGACCGCAGGGTTTCCATGCGGAACTTCCGGGGACGAATAAATCTGTTGAGAAACTTCAAATCCAGAATAGGACGGAAGGACCCGTCCTTTTTGGGGACAGTGAAGAGATTGGAGTAAAACCCGCGCCCTACCTCTGAAGGAGGAACAGGGCAAACGACAGCTAACTCTAGAAGATTCCTTACCGCCGCCAGGAGCCCCTGCGCGGCCAAAGGATCCAAAGATACCCGAGACCTGAAGAACCTTGGAGGAGGACGGGACTCGAACGCCAACTTGTAACCGGCCGACACCACCTCCCGGATCCACCTGTCCGAGACCTCCTGGTCCCATACCCGGGAGAAGAGTCGCAACCGTCCCCCCACCCGTACAGGTGAGGGCGCCCCCTCATTGCTGAGCGGGCTTGGCAACTGGCTTGGGCTTGGCGCCCCAGACATGAACGGGGCGGCCACGGCCTTTACCCCTATTCCAACTGGCGCCCCTGGAGGCCGAGAAGCCCGCACCCCTGCCGGCTCTGGCTCCCCGAAAGGACGGATTGAAAGAGACCGTCCCCCGAAAGGAACGGCGAAATTTCTTGCGCTGAGGTAACTTACCTCCCTTGGCAACAGAATCCAGCCTCTCACCAAAAAGCCTCAAACCCAAAAAGGGAGCCGTGAGCGATCTTTTAGAATTAAAATCCGCCGTCCACTGTCTCAACCACACACAGCGACGGATAGCTACCAGCAAGGCAGTAGCCCTGCCACACATCAACATGGCATCCTCCTGAGCAGCCAGGATAAAAGACAAGAAGGAATCACAGCGCTTAAGCGCAAGAGACTCATCACAAGTAGGATCGAGATCCACACCTAAGTCCCTGACAATAGACCTGACCACCAAAGTCAAAAGAGCTGAAGCACAGACAGGCCTTAACACCGAACCCGCACATACAAAACCATGGCGGGCCAGCTGATCAATCCGACGATCCTCGCCGTCCCTGAGCGAAGTCGTGTCAGGAGAATGCACGACCGCCGTGTTGGACAGTCCCAAGACCGGAGTATCTACCTCAGGAGGGACAGACCAACGCTTCATCAAGTCCGCCGGAAAAGGATACTTCCTTTCCCAGCTAGACGGCACACCGACGAGACGCGTAGGTTGCTCCCATTGCTTGAGTACAACCTCTTCAGAATGCTGTTGACTGGGAAACTCCAAGCGCTGCTTGGACACCCCAAAAAGCTGACCCTTAGGCCTAGGAGCAACCGCCGGAGGATCCAAATCCAAAACCTCAAACATCTGAGTCAGAATGGTAGACGAATCGAGAGGAAGGCCCTCAGCCTGGTCCCCCTCAGCACCCAGCAACTGCTGACCCTCGGAATCCTCTTCCTCAACGAGTTCACCATCCTCGAGGGGACGATCTGACCAGTCCAGATCTCCAATAACTTCCTCATCTGAATCCGGCGGAGGCGGAGACAGATGCTTCCGCTTAGCTGGAGCCTTCTGAGCGACCACTGCGGAAAACATTTTCTCAAGGCTGGCCAAACGGGCGCATACCTCAGATTGCGAATCCCCACCCAGGACAACGTCACACGGGGTCCGGAACAAACGAGGGGGAGAGGGAGATGGCGCGGCCGATGAAGTGCTAGGCACCGGAGTACTGGACTGCCGCTCAATGTTCCGCTGTGCACATGGAATACACAAAATGACATCATCTCCCTGGAGCGGAGCCCCACAACCCCCACACACCTTGGATTGTCCCGAAGGACCGTTTCCGGTATCTTTGGCAGCCTCCATGTGGTGAAATTTATGGTATTCGCAGAACCCAGGGATTTACGCAGTACGCGACCCGGGATGCCCCTTTAATATCTAAAATTCTTTAAAAATCCTGACCAAGGGAATTTAGCATAAAATATGTCCAAATGATGGAACAATGGCCTAGAAAACAACCCCCACTAGCCAGGTATATAAGACCGGGAGAGCCCTGCAAGACGGGATCCCAGGATCTGAAAAACACAAAAAAACAGGGACAACAATCATTCCAGGCACAAGAATACATATGTAAATCATACAAGAATATCATACAAATAACCTACAAAATACATCTCCCCCCCCCCCCTTTAACCATAGATCAAGCAGATGGTTAAAATATCCAGCCAGCACCTCAAACAGTGGGCGGGAGCGAGGAGGAAGGAGAAAAAGAGGATGTAAAGCGGGGGACAAGGCAACATTCCTGTATGACACAAAACAACCCCCGCAGGCTAATCTGCCACAGCACACATACGCCTACCCGGAGGAGAGCACAACCGCAGCGTGACACCCGCAGCAAGATGGCGGCCCGATCACCGCTCCGTGCCTGGGAGGGAGGAGGAGACGAGCCCTGGAAGCGCGGGAACCGAGTTAGCCCCGCCCCTCCAAACGGACCAATCAACGCGCGGACCGCGCACGACGCGGTCCCGCCCCACTCCGACGTCACTGAGCGGCCGTTCCAACGAACCGCGCTACCTCCCATAACGGGACCGGCGGAGCTACCTGCCGGTCCCACAAGTGAAATGCCCACACACACTCTCCCCCTGAGCATACCAGCCACGCAAGGCCACAAGCACCGAGCGCAGCGCTTAGCCAACAGCGTGCCGCGTGACCCCGCCCCCCGGCTCCTGAGGGGAAACTGCCAAAAGACGCCATATGCCGCAAAACAGTAAAAAACACACAAGCAGGCCGGTCTAACACACCTAACCAAACGTCCGCGGAACAACGCCACAGATAACAAGCGCAGGAGCCCTCACATATACCAGCCAATTCAGCCGCAGACACACACACACAAACATCCGTGACACCCTGTGCAAGGAATAGACCACTGACCTAGGGCCAGACAAAATCCTGGAAGGCTAACTAACTGCTAGGTAAATGGGGGCATCCCACATCCGGATCACCACTCCGGGAATCCCGCTATGCCCCGCAATGAAGGGTCGAGCGGAGGAGCTAATCTCCTAGGCACCTAAGGTGCCGGCTACCTTTTGCCCGGCCTACAGCCAAAGCTGGGAGGCTGCCAGTCAACATGTATGTTACAAAAAAGAACCAGGCAGAAATAGACCATGGGGGGGGGGGGCCGGGGTGATACCCCGGCTACCTGCAAGCAGGAGACTTCTTTCTTCTGTCTTGTCGCCACCTTGCAGAGAATAACACTGGGAGATTATTGGGAGGTACCAGGTATGTATAGACCGGGAGGGGCCTGTTGCTTTTTTGGAGATTCTCTGCAATGCTGCCACCTAGCGGTGAGTAAACCCTATTGTAATAATTAATGAGTGAAGTGGGGTGTGTGACATACTTAGAATAGAAACTGTTTAAATAAACAGCTTTCAGATCCTCTCTCTGCACAGATCCTTTCAGTTCTTTTGTGAGTTAGGGCCTTATTCATGATGTGCGCAGTGTAGCATCTTTCTGGCTAAAGCGCTAGTTTCAGAGTGCCATCATTTTGGTCTTTTCTGACGCTGCGCTGTGGACTACAATGGCACTGGAAGTCGCAGCGCCAAATGCTAACTAACTTGCTTAGATTGTTGCACTAGGCATTGGCCGCCTATATCAGCGCCTCTTGGACCCAAATGCCGATTATCCCAGCGCCAGTGAGCGCCATTTTGTACCCGTGCTGAACAGCATATCTATGAATTTTTTCTTCCTTGTATTGATTGCCGCTGTATTTTTCAGGCGCTGGTCGGCATTTCATCATTACAGTTACAAGAAATCACTGCTGGGAACAAACTTTACAATGTATTTAAGATGTGTTTAAGTTGTTGTCCAAATTACACATTTGTAAAAAAATAAATAAAATTGTGACATCCAGGTCCTGCGTTTCCATTACTGACAAGTCCCAATGCAATTTCTGTACAAATAAATGTGTGTAATATTAATTATAAGCATTAAACACTACAATCCAGTTCTGCCCATTGTGCTCTATGGGATCTTGACCTACAGCACCACTATAAACTGGCGCAGATTCAACCACAGCGCCCGGTGCTGTGACCTTTTGGGCACTAGCTTTAAATAAGACACTAGCTGGTGGGCACATCGGTGCTGCCATTTTTTTCAATCTTAAAAATCACTAGTTTAGTCTCTCCACAAACGCATTTGATAGCTAAAGCGACAAGCTACACAATGATATGAAACCTGAGGACTCCAGAAGCCAGCCACAATAATGGTATCGTGTTTGGGTTAATTCTTCTCAGAACCAGGTGCTGGCCCTGAAAATCTTATTCCCGGCCTGGTCATCAGAGCCAGTGGGTCTGTAAGGCCCATAGCCAGTTTTTGGGCTCAAGGTACATGTAGTGGGCACACGCTCTGGGGAGCGAGGGGGGTTCTTGGACCTAGGGTAGGGCATCCCACGTTGGTGTGGCATGTGTGGGTGGAGGTGCACTTACTGGCTTCAGTCGTCGCTGGTCTCCATTAAGGACACTCCTTGGTGAAAACAACAGGGTCTTCATTGATAGGCTTCCATCCATGATAAAACAGCAAAGTTCAGTACAGGCAATATCCAAAGGTTACAGCAAACATTACATTCCTTTGGTTTCCTCCATGGCTGTCTCTCAGCTCCTCCACTACATTGAAACGCTAGAAGGGTTGGTTTCTCCCTTATATAACCTCTGTATTGTTGCCACTACAATAAGTTGCGAGTCTCAGCCAATGGCAGGGCAGATAATGTTGCCAATGCCACCTGGCTAAGTCACTGTTTGTCTAAATAAAGGGGAACGCCAGACCATTTAAGTATTGGTTAGGTCCATTCCTTAGGCAACACTGCCATCATGTGGTTTCATGATGTAATGATCCCAAGAGATGCATCTAACAAGGTTTGAACTAAAATTAATAGGTTTCTATCACTATCAGGGGCCTATTCCTCTGACAGGGCTCTAATGGTTCCTACTTGTAGTATTGCCCATGGTTTCCACCCGTCACATACATCTTGTCGATAACCACCTACCTTCAGCATAGACAGGAAGGACCGGGGCTGCTAATGAGATTGATAGCAATGGGGTTTTTATAAATGACTTGGGGCTAGTTCTACAACACAAGTAATTATCAACTTCGCAGCGTTCCCCACGCATTGCATCCAGAAACCTTCAGCTGATACATTGGACATTAGACTCAGGATCAAACTTTGATGCTCTAAATCTGGACTTTTGTCTCACAAGTTACCCCAGACCTGAGTATACGCCTTTCCATCTGTTTTACCTTTTATTTTATACTTTTGCAAGTGGACTATTTATAGTATTTTTCCGTTATAGTGTTTTATACTGCGTACTGCACCATGTTGTACGCTTTTTAATGTCTTTCTAATTAAATCTAAAAACCATAACGGATGCTCTATTGCTCTGAATTTAGAATTATAAACCCTCGCCGGTTACCCAAATTGCCTTGTTAATCTAATTCTCAGTCTGTCCCATCCCTGTCCCGCAGTGACAATAGGTGGCACAGATTGGTTCATCCAAATTGTATTGTATTTCATACCTCCCAGCTGTCCCTGATTTGGAGGGACTGTCCCTCTTTTGAGTCCATGCCACCGTCCTTCGTTGTTCTCATTTGTCCCTCTTTGAGGTGTAACATGCAGATCTGCAGCAATAAATTATTCATTTACCTATTCAAAGTGTTTCTATTGCTGTAACTGTTACACCCTATCTCCTATCCATCCCTCAATGAGGGGACGTAGCCTAATTTACATATTGACCCCCTTTCCCACCCTGAAAAGTTGGGAGGTAGGATATTACTATTGGGGTCAGGATGAGAAATTATTCCATATCTGGTAGCAGCCTTTCACACGTGCCGCTGATAAAACAATGGCTAGTGCAGTACAGTGCCGGCCTTAGGATGGAAGGTGCCATGTGCAAACCTACAGCATGGCAACCATCCCCAAGATATTTCTGTGATTTCTCACTTACGGCCTACTGTACATGGTTGACAACAGCCACCAGGGTTTGCCGGAGGCCCCCTGCACATGACCAAGCATCAAACCAGATTCCAGGCAGAGGTACCCACTCGCAGAAGCAATGGCTGCCAGTTCCACTGTCCCATGTGGGGTGGTTAACTGGCAGATGGTGGGGATGCAATGCAGGAGTGGGATAGTTCCTCCTGTATCAGACATGATGCTAGGGGTGAGGGGACCAGCAGTCATTTTTTAATGCTAAAGTGGACTAAACCTGTGTTTGCCGGCCATGAAGTCTAAAAGACTCCGGAGCTGGCTGTTTCCTTATCCCCAGGGCATCCACAATGTGTCATGCCCTGCTTTGTAAAACCACCCGGAATCGCTGGTATACTTACCTTACAAGCAATCCCATGGCGCATGCACGGCCACCAGCTGATATACGTTGCAGCCCTGGGAAAGAACACAAATGCCAGCTGCCCCTGCTGTCTATGTTAGGCTCTGTGAATGAAAAAAGTTCTTTGCTCTACATAAATATATAGATCATAGAGTGCCGATTTGATGAAAGCCTGCGTATGTGCCATGGGATTGCTTGCAAAGTGGGTATGCTGGTGATCTCAGGGGGTTTAAAGTGAACTAAAAGCCAGGACTATACTAGGTTTTGGTCTGTGCTCTGCTGTGTGAAACCCCCCAGGTCTCCAAAACAAACTTACCCCTTCCCGTTCCTACGTCAGCGTGAGCGGATCCGAGCTCGCTGGTGGCCACACCCCCCCGCTACCCTGTAACAGGGAGCGTGCCCGTGCCAGCTATTCACAAATGCCTGGCGTGGGCACGCGCCTTGCTAGAGGGATAGCTGGGATACGGCCACAGCTTGCACATGCAAAAAGAAGGTGAGTTTATGGGTGACCTGGGGGGTTTCACACAGCGGGGCACCCCTGATCGGGGTGCCTCGGGGGAGGGAATAGATCGGCCCAGAAATCTTAAAGATCTCCATGGGTTTTGGTCCACTTTAACACAGTGGGGCATCATTAGGTTTCCCCTGGGGATAGGGAATCAGCCAGTTTGGTCCACTTTAAGGGTAGAACAGAACAACCGTGCACCCCAAGCAGCTCCAATTGACATTGAGCATGCGGACGAGCAGCTTAGGGCATCAAGCAGGTGGGTGCAGCTTTACAGTCCCCCCCCCCATCTATGGCACCCCGTGCGATGGCACACCTGGTACACCCCAAAGGCCGGCTTTGAAGTAGCATGGAGAAGCACTTGCGGCAGTGACAGGCTCCCACTACTTTCCATTTGATTCCAGGCAGCAGATAAAATGAAAAGAAATTCTTTGTCCTGCATAAATATATAAATATTACAGAGTGCGGATTGGATGATAGCCTGCGTATGTGCCATGGGATTGCTTGCAAAGTGGGTATGATGGTGATCCCAGGGGGTTTAACACAGTGGGGCATCCCATATTAGGTTTCCGCTTGGGATAGGGAATCAGCCAGTCTGGTCCACTTTAAAGGGCAGAATAGAACAACCGTGCACCCCAAGCAGCTCCAAATGACATCGAGCGCTGGGACGAGCATCTTAGGGAATCGAGCAGGTGGGCGCAGCACCCCGTGTGATGGCACACCCCAAAGGCCGGCCTTGGTGATGTAATTTGCGTTGTGTGGTGCGATTGGCCGATCCGATAAGACAAGCATCCGAAAGGTCTGATGGTCTTGGGCTGATTGACACATTGTACATCTTCGAAGCTGAGAGCATAGTAGTGGGGGACCATGAGCCCACTGAACACAGAAGGATTGAGCTTGTGGGTGGTAAAGTAAGTAATACTTTTCTTATTTTATTCCTCTTTATAAAACTTTTGAAACGGACCAAAACCCAGGATTTTGACTATCCTGGATTTGGTCCATTTCCCCGGGGCACTCCAGATCGTCGATGCCAACTCACCTCTTCCCGGTTCTATTTCGCATGCGTGGCTGCTTGTCCAATCAGCATGTTCGGAGCCGCTGACGTCACGTCGTCTTAAGCCTTCATCTAAGTCCAACAGCTCTGAGCGTGCAGGTGGCCACATCCCCCGCTTTCCTCTAACAGGGAGCGTGCCCACGCCACCCATTCACAAATGCCTGGTATGGGCACGCGCCCTGCTAGAGGGATAGCGGGAATGCGCCCTTGGCTCACACATGCTCTGTTGAACCGGGAACAAGGTAAGTTTATGGGGCGACACACAGTGGGGCATCCCCATTTTGGATGTCCCAGGGGGAGGGAATAGATCGCAGTGGGTTTTTGTCCACTTTAAACTGGACCTTCAGCATGATTTAATGAAAAGCCCAAACCCTTAAAAAAAACTATTCCCCAGCATCTAAAATTATTTTTTATTTTAAGTTTTTAATTAGAATGCAGAGCGACGCAGTCAGAAGACACTTCCTGTTTTCAGGCAGCCTGATGCTCCATGAGCCACCATCTTGGAGGCTCATAACATGCAGTAGATGCAGGTAGGATGATTTTTAATGTGAGCAATCTGTATGTACAGGGTGTGGGAAACACATAAGATAGGCTCTTATTCAGGGTGAGGGTCCGCTTTAAGTGGCAAGGAGAAGCACTTGCGGCCGTGACAGGCTCCCGCCACTTTCCATTTGGAACATGGGTCCACTTTAATTTTGATAACACCATAAAATTACTTTTTCTCCTCTAGCCTGGCTTCCGCCCCCCCCCCCCCTCCCCCCAGTGAGATCAGACAAGCAAGAAGCATCGGCGGGTTGTAATTTGACAATAAAAATGATTTCAGGCAGCAGATAAAATGGCGTTTAATGTACCTTTGCTGGGGACGGCATCGTATAATTTGCGATGACCTTCACAGTGCGTGAGTCGGCACGGAGAGGTGGCGGCGCTGAAATCCGGTGCCTTGTTAAAATGTAGATTTAAAAATAAATCTATGAGGCGCTGCGGTGGAGGGAAAAAAAAAAAAAGACGCCTGCCGCGGATTGCTGATGCCCGGCTCATCCCCCACCCACCTGTATTACCGCCGCACTGGAGGGGAGAGTCAGTGAACTGCGGTATGGCGCGATCTAGCTCCAGGAAGGGCAAAGAATGCGACTTCGCTGGAAGATTGATCGGCTCCAGTAACGCGGCTGCAGAGGGAGGGCAGAGAGCAATCGGTCGGCATTGCAGCTCAATAAATACAAGTTTAATTACTTCAGTGGCTCCTAGAATATGGGCGATGTCGAAGAAATTCGCCCAACGAAAATGTAGTATAGACGGTAAAGTCCAGCCAAAAATAAAGCAAGAGGTGAAGGACTGCATGCATGACAGTGTCCCCCCAACCCTTTCCTCGAAAGCCAACAACGGGTCATGTTTTGTGGACCTACAGCTCTATAACTCTGTCTGGGCACTAATTACCTCGCCTGTGTAGAGAAACCATGATGGTAACTCCAGTTTCCCCGATGTCACCAAATCCAGAGTACCCGTGTCATCCAGGCTTCCAAGTTTCCCGAGCAGCTTTCTGGCCATCACATCTTCAGATTCCCCTATCCAACATGGAGTCATCTGTTATAATTGGACTCTACAATTCTTATCATATGAGAAACCATGATGGTGACCCCACTTTCCCCGATGTCGCCAAATCCAGAGTACTCAGGTAATCCAGGCTCCTAAATTTCCCAAGCAGCTTTCTGGCCATCACATCTGCAGATTCCCACTCCCACATGGAGTCATCCATTATAACTGGACTCTACCACTCTTATCATATGACAAACCATAATGGTGACTCCAGAGTACCCGGGTAATCCAGGCTCCCAAGTTTCCCGCGCAGTTGCCCAGCCATCACACCCACAGGCTACCACCCCAACATGGAGTCATTCATTATTAGTGGACCCTACCACTCTTATCATATGACAAACCATGATGGTGACTCCAGAGTACCCGGGTAATCCAGGCTCCCAAGTTTCCTGAGCAGTTGCCCTACCATGACACCCACAGACTTCCACCCCAACATGGAAGTCATTCATTATAATTGGACTCTACCACTCTTATCTTATGAGAAACCATGATGGTGACTCCACTTTCCCCGATGTCACCAAATCCAAAGTACCCGGGTCATCCAGGCTCCCAAGTTTCCTGAGCAGCTTTCTGGCCACCACATCTGCAGATTCCTACTCCAACATGGAGTCATCCATTATAATTGGACTCTACCACTCACCATATGAGAAACCATGATGGTGACCCCAGAGTACCCGGGTCATCCAGGATCCCAAATTTCCCCGAGCAGCTTTCTGGCCATCACATCTGCAGATTCCCACTCCAACATGGAGTCATAAGTGGACCCTAACCTCTTATCATATGACAAGTCATGATGGGAAATCCAGTGTACCCGATGTCACCAAATCCAGCGTACCCGAGTCATCTAGGCTCCCAAGTGTCCCGAGCAGATGTCTGGCCATCACATCTGCAAATTCCAACTCCGACATGGAGTCATCCATTATAATTGAACTTTACCATTCTTATTATATGAGAAATCATCATGGTGACCTGATGTCACCAAATCCAGAGTACCCGGGTCATCCAGGCTCCCAAGTTTCCTGAGCAGCTTTCTGGCCATCACATCTGCAGATTCCTACTCCAACAAGGAGTCATCCATTATAATTGGACTCTACCACTCATCATATGAGAAACTATGATGGTGACCCCAGAGTACCCGGGTCATCCAGGCTCCCAAATTTCCCCGAGCAGCTTTCTGGCCATCACATCTGCAGATTCCCACTCCAACATGGAGTCATCTATTATAATTGGACTCTACCACTCTTATCATATGAGAAACCACGATGATGACTCCAAAGTACCCGGGTAATTCAGGCTCCCAAGTTTCCCAAGCAGTTGCCCGGCCATCACACCCACAGACTTTCACGCCAACATGGAGTCATAAGTGGACCCTACCCTCTTATCATATGACAAGTCATGATGGGGAATCCAGTGTACCCGATGTCACCAAATCCAGAGTACCCGAGTCATCTGGGCTCCCAAGTGTCCCGAGCAGATGTCAGGCCATCACATCTGCAGATTTCAACTCCGACATGGTGTCATCCATTATAATTGGACCATGCATCATAGGAGAAACCATGGGCTCCCAAGTGTCTCGAGCAAGTGTGCAGCCATCACACCTGCAGGCTTCCATCCCATCATGGGGTCATTCATTAGGGGCGTAGCTAGAGCAGGGGGGCACCTGCCCCAGGTGCAGCGGGTCAGGGGGGTGCCATAGGAGGGCCTGAGCACAGGTGGGGGCACCATTTTGAATCTTTGTCCCGGGTGCCAGAAAATACAATTCTGTGATTACTCACCTGTAGAATTGGTATTATATGTATACAGCACATCCTGTTCCAGAAGATATTCCTTACTCTTGGGTTATACATCCAATAGATGGCGCTGGGCTGCAGAGACAGAAAAGTGGCTCCTCCCGGCCCCATACATACCAGGGACCCCCCACCAATTCCCCAGTATTGAAAAGCAGTTAAAATGGAACCGGGAGAACTATAACCATCATAAAAAATTGAACAATCACCATAAAGAGGTAACTAAAAATAATGATAACAAGGGTGGGGTGGAACAGAACGTGCTGTATACGTATAATACCAATTCTACAGGTGAGTAATCACAGAATTGTATTATTCTAAGTATACAGCACGTCCTGTTCCAGAAGATATTCCTTATTCTTGGGACATCCAATAGCAGTGTCCGTAAGGTAGGGTGGGATTCCCAAAAGTAAACGTTGACAGTTTAAACCACTGCCGCCTGCAGAACTTTGTGGCCAAAAGCAGCATCAGCTGAGGCCCTAACATCAACCTTGTAAAACTTTGAAAAAGTATGAACAGAAGACCAAGTGGCAGCCTTGCAAACTTGTTCAACAGAAGCCTGGTGCTGAAAAGCCCAAGAGGCACCAAAAGCACGAGTAGAATGAGCAGTAAGTCGGAAGGGAGGCTCCTTCCCCTTAGCAGAATAGGCCTGTATCACAGCCTGACGGATCCACTTGCTGATAGTGGACCCTTCCTAGGTCCAGACGGGAGCACAAAAAGAGCATCAGTCTTCCTGAAGGATTCAGTAGCCACCAAATAGAACTTCAGAGTCCTGACCACATCCAAAGAATGTTAAACCCTCTCCTTAGGGTTACTAGGATTAGGACACAGAGGAGGCAAACCAATATCCTGATTGAGATGAAAGGCAGAAACAACCTTAGGCAGAAAATCTTGCTTAAAATGAAACACCACCTTGTCCTGGTGTCTCTCAAAATAAGGAGGCTTGATGGAAAGCGCCGCCAACTCAGAAGTGATAGCCACCAAAAAGACCACCTTAAGCGTAAGAATGGACAAAGGGGCCCCTTACAAGGGCTCAAAGGAAGACCCCTGCAGGGCAGATAAGACCAAGTTCAAGTCCCAGATTGGTAACATAGGCTTACGTGGGGGACGCACGTGAGTAACCCCCTGGAAGAAGGTCTTGACCAGGGGATGCTGAGCAAAGGATCTTTGGAAAAAAATGGCCAAGGCAGAAACATGATCTTTCAGAGTACTGAGCTGAAGACCCAGATCCAAACCATGTTGCAGAAACTCCAGAATCCTAGAAATAGAAAACACACGACAGGGAAGCGAGTTAGACTCGCACCAGTCAATGTAAGTACGCCAAACCCTGTAGTAGATGGAAGAAGAGGACCTTTTCCTAGCCCTGATCATGGTATTAACAACCGAGGCAGGCAGCCCTTTTTCCATCAAGATGGAGGTTTCAGCAGCCAGGCTGTCAAAGCCAGAGTTTGTAAATTTGGGTGGCGTAGGTGCCCCTGAGTGAGCAGATCTGGAACCCGGGGCAGGGCGTACTGATCTACTGCCAGCTGCACAATGTCTGCGAACCACACTCTTCTTGGCCAACAGGGGGCCACCAGTATGGCTGGCACCCTTTCCTGAGCTATCCTGTGCAGCACCCTGCCCAGCAGAGGGAAACAGGGGAAACACATACAGGAGCTGAAACCTCTTCCAAGACATTGACAGGGCATCCATGGCCAAGGCCAGAGGATCCTGGGACAGAGACAAAGACTGGAAGCATGTGATTGTGACGGGACGCAAACAGATCCACATCCAGCTGACCCCAGCGGTGGGGGACCACTCTCCCAGAGGTCCCCCTGCTCAGAGAGTCTGCCTCCAGATTCTCCACCCCCGGGATGTACACAGCTGAGATCCAGGGAACATTTTCCTCCGCCCAGGACAGTATCAGAGACACTTCCTTGAGGGCCCTCTTGCTCCGGGTCCTTCCCTGATGATTGATGTAGGCAACCGCCGTCTGGTTGTCCGAGCAGACCTGAACAGCCCGACCCCGCAGGTGTGGGGTTAAGTGGGCGAGAACCAACCCGATCGCCCTCAATTCCAGAATGTTGATAGGGGCATGGGCCTCCTGAGGGCCCCACTGACCCTGGAATTTCAGGGACTTCCAAAAGCCCCCCCAACCTGTCAGACTGGCATCCGTGGTGACAGTCTCCCAGCAGGGGGCCAGAAAGGATTTGCCCCCCAGCAGGTTCCTTGAGTCCAGCCACCCTGATTGAGACCGCCTGACCAGAGGGGACAGGACAAACACCTGATCCAAGGACACAGGGTCCCGATCACATACTGACAAGAGGTGAAGCTGAAGAGGCCTCATGTGAAACTGAGCATATGGAACCGCCTCGAAGCAGGACACCATCAGGCCCACCAGCTGCATTCCCTGCCTGATGGATGGATGAGGACAAGACAGAAGGAGCTGAGCTTTCTCTCGAAGACCTTCTGCTGAGGAAGAAAGATCTTGACCTGAGCTGAATCCAGGATCATGCCCAGAAAGGACTTCACCATGGAAGGAGACAGGAAAGATTTGGGGTGGTTGATCACCCAGCCGAATGACTCCAGTGTGGACACCACCCGCTGAGTGTCCAGCTCTGCCTGATGGAAGGACTGAGAAGCGATAGGCATGTCGTCCAAGTAGGGAAGAATGCGAATGCCCTGAGATCTCAGCAGAGCCATCACTCCTGCAAGCACCTTGGTGAATATCCTGGGAGCCGAGGTGAGACCGAAGGGCAAGGCCACAAATTGGTAGTGCTGATCCTCCGGAGCGAACCTGAGGAATCTCTGATGACCTGGAAAAATAGGTATGTGAAGGTAAGCATCCTTGATGTCTACAGAGGTCATGAAGTCCCCTGGGCGTAGGAAAGTCACAGCTGAGTCTCCATGCGAAAGTGTCTGAATCTGACAAATTTGTTGAGGTGCTTCAAATCCAGGATGGGTCTGATGGACCCATCCTTTTTTGGAACAATGAAAAGATTGGAATAATAGCCTTTGCCCCTTTCCCCCAAGGGCACCCGGCAGATGACACCTAGGTCTAGAAGGCCTTGGACAGCCAGGAACAAACCCTGAGCTGACAGGGGGTTTTGAGCTAAGCGAGATTTGATGAATCTTGGGGGCGGCCATGCTGCAAACTCTATCTTGTAACCGGAGGACACTACCTCCTGAATCCACCGGTCTGAGACGTGAAGCCTCCAGACATGAGCCAAGAGCCGAAGCCGTCCCCCCACCTGGATGGGTGAGGGCGCCCCTTCATGCCTGAGGGGGCTTGGGGGAGGACTTAGTCTTGGGACCCCAGGGGGGGCCAGGGAGGCCATGTCCTCTGCCCCTGCCCCAAAAATCTCCACGGGCTCCAGCAAAGGAAGCTCCCCGTCCAATTCTGGAGCCCCTGAAGGAAGGAGAAAAGGCACCTGGACCCCGAAAGGACCGGGGCTGCCTTCTACGCTGAGGTAACTTGCCTCCCTTAGCAAACAAGTCCAGACGTTCACTAAAGAGGCGCAGCCCCTTGAAGGGAAACCCAGTGAGAGCCTTTTTGGCAGCATTATCAGCTTCCCACTGGCACAGCCAGACCGAGCGGCATATAGCCACTAACAAGGCAGATTCCCTGCCACACATTCTGATGGTATCATCCAAGGCAGAGAGCACACAATAACTCACAATGCGGAAGAGCTCTATACTCTTCACTACCAGCATCATCAGGGGCCTCATCTAAGAGACCCCTGAGCAGGCTTTTAATAGCAACAGTCGTGATAGCAGAGGCACAGACTGGACGGCACGCAGTCCCAACACAGGCAAAGGCATGGCAAGCAAGCTGATCTATGCGCCTGTCCTCCCCATCTCTCAGGGTAGTAGAGTCAGGGGAATGCATGACAGATGTGTTGGACAACCCCAGAACTGGTGCATCTACCTCTGGAGGACATGACCAACATTTAACCATCTCAGCAGGAAAGGGATACCTCTTATCCCAACTCTTTGGTACCCCGGGAAGCCGGCTAGGCCGTTCCCACTCTTTGAGAATCAGATTATTAAAGTGAGTTTGTTCAGGAAACTCCAAACGTGGCTTAACAGTATGAAACAGCTCCCCCTGCTGCCGCGGGGCCACGGCAGGAGGAGAGACACAGAGCACTTCAAAAATGTGAGCCAAAAGCCTGTCAGTATCATCTGAAGCCCATGGGTCAGATCCAGACTCAGCACAACCCCTAGGCTGATCTTCAAAGGATTCTGAATCAGAGAATAATTCTCCTTCCAGGGGGGTATATCCAGTAATATCAAAAAACTCCTCAGCTTCCACAGGAAAGAGAGTAACACTGGGTGCCAGATGACGCCGCTTAGCAGGAGCCTTACGCGGACCAGACCCGGCAATATGCCTTTCAATGCTGGCTACCCGGGCAGCCAAATCAGGTTGAGATTCCCCAATGGTATGCACTTCACTGGGAGTCAAGTGTAAATGTGGGGGGGGGGGGGGTAGGCAAAGCCAGAGGGGGCGCAGGCCCAGCCGCAGGTAAACCAGACTGCAGCACAAGCGTCTGCTGGGCGCAGGATACACACACCCTGACATCATCACTTATAGGGGATACCCCACACGCCACACACAGCCGGGCTTGTCCCGAAGGAACCCCCAGCACATTATCCTGAGAAGCCTCCATATGGTAATTATCACGGCACAACAGGCCAATAGGGATTGACACTAATAATAGCAACCCGGGATGCCCCAATAACCCGCTAGGGAAGTGGGAGTAATGAAATATAATAGCCCTCCAATAAGAGTTAACACTAAATAGAGGGGATAGGACTGGGAGAAACCACAAAGTTTGACCCGCTTGCAAGACATACGCAAAAGATCCCATAAGCAAATTGCAATACAGAGAATATATAAAATAAATCAGCCAGCAGGGGCACTTACGGACCGCGATAGGGAGATGCCAGGCACACGCAGCAGAGAACTAAAATGGCGCACGCATATACCTCGAGGGGCAGGCCGCGGAGACAGTGATGCAGAACGCGTCAGCCGCAAGGCCCGCCCCCCCGAAGAGCGCGAAAACGCGCCCACCTGACAAGGCCAGCCAATGACGGCGCAGCAGCGCCTGAGGCGATGTCGCTGCCGACCGTGGAGCGTAGTAAAAGCGTGCGGCGGCAAAAGAAACCAATGCAATCAATTCAGAAAGGGATCAAAAGCACAAAACACAACATATAGCAGAGACATCCACCCCCCCCCACCCCCCCCCCCCCCCGAGATCTACAAGGGAGAGCAAAGGGGAAGCGACGGCCAGCCTAAAGGGAGCCAACTGCGGGGACAGGGGGCGAGGGGCATAAAGTGTGGGAGGGGCATCCCATAAGGCTCACCATATTCCTATACCGCCTACCCTTTGGTGGGGGACTGCGGTTGGAGCAGCACCTGACAGCGGTGCTGCCTACCTTCACCCAAACCAGTGCAGCCTAAGCTGGGAGGCAATAAAAGGAAATGGGTGGGAATAGTCCTACAGGGCCGCAGGCTAATAGCCCCCCTCACCTGCGAGTAGAGAAAGCCATCTTCTAGTCATCACAGCCAGGACTGCAGAGAAGAACTGGGGATTTTGTGGGAGGTCCCTGGTATATATGGGGCCGGGAGGGGCCACTTTTCTGTCTCTGCAGTCAGCGCCATCTGCTGGATGTATATCCCAAGTGTAAGGAATATCTTCTGGAACAGGATGCGCTGTATACTTAGAATAAACACACAGTAATATGTATATATACACCCCCCCCCCCCCCGCAGATCTACCCAGGGGGAGCGAAGGGGAAGCAGCGGATCTAAGAGGAGCCTAACTGAGGGGACAGGGGGCGAGGGGCAAACAACCGCAAAGGGGCATCCCATAAGGCTCACCACGGGCCTGTACCGCCTACCCTTTGGTGGGGGACTGCGGTAGAAGCAGCGCTCCTTAGCACCTAGCAGCGGTGCTGCCTACCTTCACCCGACCAGCCCAGCCTAAGCTGGGAAGCAGAGGACAGGAACGGGTGGGAATAGTCCTACAGGGCCGCAGGCTAATAAGCCCCGCTCACCTGCGAGCTGAGAGAGACATCTTCTAGTCATCGCAGCCCAGACTGCAGAGAAGAACTAGGGAATTTGTGGGAGGTCCCTGGTATTTATGGGGCCGGGAGGAGCCACTTTTCTGTCTCTGCAGTCCAGCGCCATCTACTGGATGTATAACCCAGGAGTAAGGAATATCTTCTGGAACAGGACGTGCTGTATACTTAGAATAGCCTATCTACTCCTCTGCATTCATTATAAGCTGCCTAGAACTTATAATTCTCTCCACATATGGACGGGCATGTGAGTTTCTCCAGAACCTCGCTGCTGTAGATTTCCTTTACCCGCCGGGGTCAGAACAAAGGAAACCAAACCAAACACATTACACTGGAAGCGACTTGCCGAGAGGATGCTTCATTCTCGGAATCGGTGGGTGGCCGGTGGGTCAGTCTATTTATGTCATGCCGAGGAGGGGGCACTATTTGGGAGTGGGCTCACATGCTGGCCCATACAAGAAAAAAAGAAAAGGGATTAAGTTCATTGTTTTCTAAAAGCACCTTTTCAGGGCCGGGGTGGTCGGGAAATTACCGGAACATTCCCAGCGGGAATCTGTGCAGCTAAATCTGTAGGTTTAATTTAGGTCATTTGTGAGCTATAAATAGAACTCTTTGCGGTCCACAAATACTCTGCTGATTTAAAGCTTAAAATGCAGCTCGGGCTGTGATGGGATTCAGGCTCTAACGGCCACAAAGCCACCTTCTGAGTAGACTAGTCCCGAACTGGTCCTGCTGGACTCCAACCAATTGTTTGGGACAGAATAGGCAAGGGTTAGTACCAAATGGGTTGTATGTGCTGGGCTGTATTTTCTATTGCGCCAGGGCCGTCAGCACCCGGCAAGGCAGGGCAGTTGCCAGGGGCCCCCATCCGCCGGGGGGGCCCACTGACAGGGCTGACCTTTGGGGTGTGCGGCGACGCTCGACCGGTGCCCACATCTCCTGGAATGGCGGGGTTCCACACAATGGGGCATCTCAATTTAGATTCCAGGGGAGGAAGTGCTGGGTTTTGTTCTGCTTTTAAACCGGACCTTCACCATGATTTAATGAAAAGCCCAAACTCTTAAAAAACAATTCCTCAGCATCTAAAATTAATATATTTTACATGTTTAGTCACTAATTTATTATACTTTCCCCCACTGGGCTGCAACTCTGTTCGGGAATTTAGGATACGGGCGCCGCCATCTTGACTCAGAAGCATCACACTTACTGAGGAGAGGAGAGTGGGATAAGGTACAGGGAGGCGGGTTATAGCTGTGCTTTGCTCAGACAGAGCAGAGCTGGGGTCAGGGAAAGGTCAGCAGTCCCAGAATGCAGAGCAGCACAGTCACTTCCTGTTTGCAGGCACTTCCTGTTTGCAGGCTGCCTGCAAAAATGGCAGCTTCCATAAGCCGCCATCTTGGATGTTTAAAGGCTTATAAAATGCAGTAGATGCAGGTAGGATGATTTTTAATGTGAGCAATCTGTATGTACAGGGTGGGGGAAACATACAGTATAAGAGAGACTCTTATTTAGAGTGAAGGTCCGCTTTAAGTTGCCCACCCCAGCTGATTTCCTATCCCTGGAGCATCCCAATCTGTGATACCCTACTGTGTGATACTCCCTGGGATCGCTGGCATACCCACTATGCAAGCAATTCCACCCCTGAGTTTTGGTCCGCTTTACAGGGGCATCTCAATTTGTGAAAGAACCCCCCTAGTTTAGCCGTTAACTCAAGCTGGTGATCCCACAGTGCATTCACCAGTTCCAGGAAAGTAATGAACAAAGGGGGGGTCACACACAGGGGCATACAAAATCAGGAGGATCTAGATTTGTTTAGGCTCCGAGGTCAGGGGTAAAGGGGTTTGGTGCGCTTCAAAGTAGACCAAAATACCATTTTGTGAGTACTCACCTGAAAAATGGATATTGTCAGTGTGCCACACATCCCGCTTCCCCTTTAAAAATACGGACGTATGGGTTACACACCTGCAAGGTGACGATGTGCAGAGAGACATCTTGAAACGAGCCCCCTTCCAGCCTATATATACCTGGGACCTCCCATTAACAAACCAGTGTATACAAAAGCAGAAAGACAAGGTACCAGGTAATCCAATGGTAACCTCACAAAATAATAATAACCATAAGCTTCACCGTATAAAGGATTCGGGATACCGAAAAGGGCGGGGGTGAAGCGGGATGTGTGGCACACTGACAATACCCATTTTTCAGGTGAGTACTCACAAAATGGTATTATTCTCAGTGTGCCACACATCCCGCTTCCCCTTTAAAAATACGGACGTATGGGATATCCAAAAGCAGTGCCCAAAAAGGGATGGGTATCCGAAGGCAATGAAGCATAACTTAAACGACTGCGGTCTGCAGAACTTTGCGGCCAAACACAGCATCCGCTGAGGCCCGCACATCAACCTTGTAAAACTTAGAAAAAGTATGAACAGAAGACCAAGTAGCGGCCTTACAAACTTGTTCAACAGAAGCTTGGTGCTGAAAAGCCCAAGATGCACCAACGGCGCGAGTAGAATGAGCAGTGATGCGAAAAGGAGGAACTTTCCCCTTAACAGAATAGGCCGCAATAATGGCCTGACGTATCCATTTGCTAATGGAAGATTTAGCTGGGGCCAAACCCTTTCTTGGCCCACATGACACAACAAAAAAGGCATCAGTTTTACGAAAAGAAGAAGTAGTAATCAAGTAGTGCTTAACACAGCGAACTACATCCAAACAATGCAAGGCCCTCTCTTTGTCATTCTTAGGATTAGGACACAAGGAGGGAAGAACAATATCCTGATTCAAATGAAAAGCAGATACTACCTTTGGAAGGAAGTCTGGTTTATACCTAAAAACCACTTTGTCCTGATGCTTCTCAAAGTATGGCGCCTGAATTGACAAGGCCGCCAACTCCGAGACACGCCGAACAGAAGTGATAGCTACCAAGAAGACAACCTTCTGAGTCAAGGCAGAAAGAGCAATATCCTGCAAAGGCTCAAAAGGAGGAGCCTGAAGAGCAGAAAGAACTAAATTCAAATCCCGAACTGGGAGTAATGGTTTCCTGGGGGGCCGCACATGCGTAACCCCCTGGAAAAAAGTAACTAAAGGGTGAAGCACAAAATGCTTCTGAAAGAAAATAGATAAGGCAGAAACCTGCCCTTTCAAAGTACTTAGCTGGAGTCCAGAATCCAGCCCTGATTGCAGAAAATCCAGAATTCTAGAAACTGAAAAGACTCTACAAGGTAAAGATCTGGCCTCGCACCAAGCAATATAGGCTCTCCAAGTCCTATAGTAGGTGGTAGAGGAAGATTTCTTCCGGGCACAGATCAGAGTCTTAATAACTGAATCAGAAAGACCTTCCTCCTTCAAGATGAAGGTCTCAGCAGCCAAGCCGTCAAACCTAGCATGGGTAAATTGGGGTAACGTAGTTGACCCTGAGTGAGCAGATCGGGCCGGAGAGGCAGAACGAACTGATCCACTGCCAGCCGAACGATGTCTGCGAACCACACTCGCCTTGGCCACCTTGGAGCCACGAGAATAGCGGACACCTCTTCCAGAGCCAGCTTCCGCATTACCTTGCCCAGCATGGGAATCGGAGGAAACAGATACAGGAACCCCCGACCTCCCCAGTTCAGAGACATTGCGTCTAGTGCCAGAGCTAGCGGATCCTGGGAGAGCGACACAAAGGTCGGGAGCTTGCAATTGTGACGAGAGGCAAACAGGTCCACTTCTGGTGTCCCCCACCGGAGACACAACGACCGGAAAACTTGAGGATGAAGGGACCACTCCCCTAAACGGGACGAGCCTCTGCTCAGAAGATCCGCTTCCCTGTTTTCCACTCCCGGAATGTAAACAGCAGAGATGCAAGGAACATGGGCCTCTGCCCAAATCAGGATCAGGGACACCTCTCTGAGAGCACCCAGACTCTGAGAGCACCCTCCCTGACGATTGATGTAAGCAACAGCTGTTTGATTGTCTGAACGAACCTGAACAGGAAGGCCCAGAACATGCTGAGTCAAAAGAGCCAGAACCAGACGGATGGCTCTCAGTTCCAGAACATTGATGGACAATTGGGCCTCCCGAGGCCTCCACTGCCCCTGGAACTGACGATCCTTCCAGAATCCCCCCCATCCTGAAAGACTGGCGTCCGTGGTGACAATTTCCCAAAGAGGAGTCAGGAAGGACCTGCCCCTCAAGAGATTGTCCGAGACTAACCACCACTGAAGAGACTGCCGGACCCGGGGAGACATCTGGAAGGACCGATCCAACGACCGCGGATGCCGGTCCCAGGATGCCAACAGATGTAGCTGAAGTGTCCTTGTGTGAAATTGTGCGAAGGGAACTGCCTCGAATGAGGCAACCATCAACCCCACCAGCCTCATCCCCTGACGGATGGATGGCCGAGGGTTCGCAAGAAGGACCTGAGCCAATTCCTGAATCAGACGCATCTTGGTCTGAGCCAGAAATACCTTGTGTTGACAAGAGTCCAATGACATTCCCAAAAAGGACACTACCCTGGCCGGGACCAGGGAGGACTTGTGATAGTTGATCACCCATCCAAAACTTTCCAACATGGAGACCACCATCCTGGTGTCTGTCTCCGATTGAACGAGCGAAGGAGCCATGATGAGTAGGTCGTCCAAGTAAGGGACCACCCGAAAGGAGCGACGTGGCTTCTTGCGTTGCGGCAATTTACCACCCTTGGTAACTGTGTCCAATTTTTCGCCAAACAGGCGCAAACCCACAAAAGGGAGCGCTGTAAGCGCCCTCTTAGAGTTAAGGTCCGCCGTCCACTGGCGTAGCCATATTGAGCGGCGGATGGCAACCAGTAGTGCCGCTGTCCTGCTACTCATAGCAAGTGAATCATCCTGAGCATTTATGGCAAATGAAATAAAGGTTTCACATTGCTTGAGAGAAATAAATTCATCACAAGCGGGATCAAGTCCTGCGCACAGATCCCTAATAACAGACTTAACCGCCAAAAGAAGAAGCGCCATAGCGCATGCTGGCCGCATACCTGAACCAGCACTGATAAACCCATGGCGGGCCAATTGATCAATCCACCGATCCTCACCATCTTTAATGGTAGTAATGTCAGGGGAGTGTAACACAGCGGAATTAGATAGCCCCAACACAGGAGCATCTACATCAGGTGGGATAGACCAAAGCTTAATTAAATCCTCTGGAAAGGGATACCGCTTATCCCAAGAAGGAGGAATGCCAGCCAGGCGCGCAGGATGTTCCCATTCTTTAAGAACAACTTTGACAAAGTGCTGTTGTTTGGGAAATACTAGGCGCGGCTTTGGTTCTGTAAATAACTCACCCTTCGGCAGAGGATCCACAACAGGCGGATCTAAAGCCAAAATTTTAAACATTTGGGCCAAAATGGAAGGAGTGTCCACAGACACCCCTGCAGCCTGAACGTCAGCCAAAAGCTGATCTGCAGGCTCGTCCGGCTCCTCAAGGAGCTCCCCTTCCTCATCAGGGGGATAGTCGGACCATTCTAAGGAATCACACACTTCATCCTCAGGGCCAGGCGCTGCTAAGGAAAGGTGCTTCCTCTTCGCCGTAGCTTTGTGAGCCATAGTGGCGGAAAGAATTTTCTCGAGATTGGCCACTCGCACAGCCATCTCGGATTGCGAATCCCCACTTTTGACAGTGTCAACCGGGGTCCGGGATAAGGGAGGGGGGGTAGGGGATGACGGAAGCTGCGAAGAGCCAGAAGCCGGAATACCGGACTGACGCGCAATAGTCTGCTTTGCGCATGGAACGCAAATTAATGCATCATCGCCTGGGAGCAGGGCCCCACATCCCGCACATAGCCTAGGCCCCAAAGTGCCCCCGGTAACATCGGAAGCCTCCATTACGGTGAATTTATGGTATTCGCAATTACCCTGGGATTTTTAAGCATATAAGCAACCCGGGATGCCCCCTTAATAAACGTCCCGGAATGGGAGGATTTTTTTTTTTTTTACTATTATTTTTTTTTTTTTTTTTTACTAGTCCAGTATATATATAGACTGGGAGAGCCGCTGAAACAGGAATCCCAGGATCTGTGGGGAAACAACAGGCATCAATCCCCACATATACACAAGAAAAAATAATAACATGTACTAAAAAACGGCCCCACACAGTAAAATGGTGGTGCCTATAAGAAGTATAAAGTAAGTGGAAGTGTAGCTGACAGAGAAGCGTATAAAATTAAACAGAGGGAAGCAAAACTAATTATAAGGACTGCTAAAGGGCAAAAAGAGGAAGAAATGGCCAAATCTATGAAGAGGGGAGATAAAACCTTTTTCCGATATATTGGTGACAGAAAGAAGAAAAACAATGCAGTCTCAAAAATTAGAAATAGGGAAAATAAATATATTGACGGAGATAAGGCTATGGCTGACCATCTGAATAGCTACTTTTGTTCGGTATTTTCAGATAGTAGCAGGCATGGTCATAGCACAACATCCAGCTGGGAGAGTACAGCTCCGGAGTTTCTGGAGGCTGATGTCTTAGCCGAGCTGGCACATCTAAAGGTAAGTAAGGCAATGGGTCCAGATGGAATCCACCCCAGAGTTCTAAGGGAACTTAGGTTTGTGATTGCAGCCCCTCTAACTGATTTACTTAACCATTCCCTTTCAACTGGTGAGGTTCCAGATGATTGGAGAATGGCCAATGTCGTACCAATCCATAAAAAGGGGAGTAGAGAAGAAGCCAGTAATTACAGGCCAGTTAGTTTAACATCTATAGTGGTCAAATTAATGGAAACACTCTTAAAAAAACAGATAATTTCCCATCTAAAAATTAATGACCTATTGGACCCAAAACAGCATGGCTTTACTGAGGGCAGATCATGTCAGACCAATCTTATTGATTTCTTTGACAATGTCACTAAAGTGTTAGATGAAGGTGGTGCTGTGGATATCGCCTATCTGGATTTTAGCAAAGCCTTTGACACTGTACCACATAAGGAGCTCATAGATAAGTTATTGAAGGTAGGGCTCAATCCCTGGATAGTTCAGTGGATTTCCAGTTGGCTGAGGGATCGGTATCAGAGCGTTGTTGTAAATGGCGTGCAATCTGAACAAAGGCGAGTTACAAGTGGTGTGCCGCAAGGCTCTGTCCTGGGCCCCATTCTTTTTAATATATTTGTAAGTGACATAGGAGAAGGCTTGGTAGGAAAAGTTTGTCTGTTTGCTGATGATACAAAGGTTAGTAATAGGGTGGATATTCCTGGAGGTGTCTGCAACATGGAAAATGATTTAGCTTTACTGGATAGATGGTCAAATCTGTGGAAACTAGAGTTTAATGTCTCTAAATGTAAAATCATGCACTTGGGTAGAAGGAATCCCTGCTCTGAGTACCATATGGGCAGTACTGTGTTATCCAGGACCTCGGAGGAGAGAGATTTAGGGGTACTGATTACTGATAGCTGCAAGATGAGTGGACAGTGTAGCCAGGCAGTGGGAAAAGCAAGCAGGATGCTCGGCTGCATAGCTCGAGGCATCACCAGTAGGAAGAGGGAGGTTGTGATGCCGCTGTATAGAGCCCTGGTGAGGCCACAGCTAGAATACTGTGTGCAGTTCTGGAGACCTTACCTGCAAAAAGACATTATTCAAATAGAACGTGTCCAAAGGCGGGCAACGAAAATGGTGGAAGGACTTAAACTTAAAACTTATCAGGAGAGACTTAAAGAACTTAATTTGTACAGTCTGGAGGAAAGAAGGGAGAGGGGGACATGATTGAGACCTTTAAATATGTGAAAGGATTGAATAAGGTTCAGGAGGGAAGTGTTTTTAAGAAGAAACTTAATGATAGAACAAGGGGGCACAACCTGAAGCTAGTCGGGGGGAAGATCAGGAGCAATGTTAGAAAATATTATTTTACAGAAAGAGTAGTAGGTGCTTGGAACAAACTTCCAGCAGAGGTAGTTGAAACATCAACAGTCACTGAATTTAAACATGCCTGGGATAAGCACACATCTATCCTAAAATAAAGAGTACATACAGTATACACATAAGGGCAGACTAGATGGACCGTATGGTCTCCTTCTGCCGTCAACCTTCTATGTTTCTATGTTTCTATGTCCTACCTTGTTTCAGCAGGGCAAGGGGCTAAGAGGGACCAGCGCAGAGAAGGCCGCATCAATCCAAAGCCAAGCTCCACAATGCTGACAAGCCTGCCGCTGTGCAGGCTTAAACGCGGCAGTGAGGGATCTTCCTCCCTCTCCACATGTGAGCCGTGACCCGGAACTAGCCAGGAGAACTTCCTCCCGGCGTCTTGCCACGCCCCCTTACCCAGAATGATGCGGCCCGTCTAACGACGGGCCGGCTGAATAATGGAGGGAAATTCAAACTGAATAGCACACATGTGTTGAATAGAGTGAAAAAGACAGTGTAAAACACAAAAATACACACATACACTCACACCCCCCCCCCCCCCCCCGCGAAGGGAATAGGGATCAAGCGGGAAAAGGGTGCCCTAAAACTCGACCTCGGGACAGGGGCATCCCAAATCCGGATCACCAGCCGGATAGCCGATCGCCCCTCAAGCGGAGTGTCACGGAGGAGATAAGCTCCTTGGCACCTATAGTGCCATCTGCCGTTGCCCAGTAAACAGCCTGGGCTGGGAGGCTTCCATTAACCTTTTAAAGGCAAACACAATTTAAAACTGGGCAGAAATAGACTAAAAGGGGGTGCCGGGGTAAACCCCGGCTACCTGAAAGCAGAAGACATCTCTTCTGTCTTGTCGCCTCATGCAGAGAGGAAAAACTGGTTTGTTAATGGGAGGTCCCAGGTATATATAGGCTGGAAGGGGGCTCGTTTCAAGACGTCTCTCTGCACATCGTCACCTTGCAGGTGTGTAACCCATACGTCCGTATTTTTAAAGGGGAAGCGGGATGTGTGGCACACTGAGAATAACTAGAGTTTTAGCCCAAATAGCATGATCCTTGGGGGCATCCAGATCCGTGATGTGATGCGACCCTTCACCACAAAGGGGACACCAAGACCATGCCGCCCAAAGGCCCACATAAACCTGGAGCCGGCCCTGTATTGGGCACTTGAGGGCCTGTGCCTAGGGCGGCAACCCTCTCGATGATATTTCGAGTGCGGTTTATTTTTGGGATTGTACTTGTACCCCACTGAACATTTGCAATTAAATCTAGAGTCAAAGTTGTGGGGTGCAGGGATATGTGGCAACCGTGCTGTATTCCCCACTGGCCACTTGAGGGCCCCAGGTTGGGGCAAGAGATTCTTGGAGGGGGGCAACCTTCTAGGTGAAATCTCAACTATGATCTCATTTTTTGAGATATGACCCTACAGAGCATTTGCAAATAAACCCAAAGAGTCAAAGATGTGGGGTGCAGGGGTACTTGGCACCCTTGCTGTATTTTACAGTGGACAACTGGCGGTGTGTACCTAAGGCAGCAGGAGGGGTGGCAACCTCCCAGGTAAAAAGTTAAAATCTCCATGATGTTTTTTTTTTTTTTGGGGGGGGGGGGGCGTCATTGCGAACCTGAACCCTCAAGGCCATTTGCCTTTTTAATATACATAAAAAACTGTGATTTCTCTTTGTTGTACAGTATGTGCTCAACTGCATTTCCCTTAAAGTGGACCAAAACACACAATGATCTTATAGATTCCCTCCCCCCAGGGCATTGGAATGCTCCGCTGTGTGAAACCCCCCAGGTCACCCATACACTTACCTTGTTTCCCGGTCCAATGGCGCATGCGCGAGCCGAGGCTGCGTCCCCGCTATCCCTCTAGTAGGGCGCGTGAGACCAAAACCCAGGATAGTCAAAATCCTAGGTTTTGGTCCACATTAAGGACCTGTGCCTAGGGTGGCAGGATGTGGGGGGTGGCAACCTTACTGTATCCCTTATTGTTCACTTGAGAGCCTCGGCCTAGGGCAGCAGGCACATTCCCACTATCCCTTTAGCAAGACGTGAATGGTCAGGCATTTGTGAATGGCTGGAGTGGGAAAACTCTGTGTTAAAGGGTTGCGGGGGATGCTTACAGCGCACTCGGATCCCCTCGACGAAGGGGCGGGAGCGGATCTGAGCACACTGACTGGACGAGAGGCTGCACATGCGCCGTAGGACTGAGGAAGGGTGAGATCAGCTGACCTGGGGGGGGGGGGTTTACACAGCAGGGCATCCTGGGTTTTGTTCCACTTTAAAGAGCAACAACCAGCCCCTCAAGTCTATAAGACTAAAGGCACACGGTCTTCCTCCTCACGGGGCATCCCAAATTGGGATGAAACCCCCCGGATCGGCCAATTTACTCACCTCTTCCTGAAGCTCTCACCTAGTCTAGGCCGCATCACCGCTATACATCCATCAGGGTAGCGTACCTGCACCGGACCTTTCTGAATGAGCCACAGCTAGAGGTGAGGGGGGGGGGTGCGGCGGGTGGTGCTTTATTCAGTTTTGTTCCTCTTTAATGACAAGCACGGAGGAGTCTGGTTCAAGCATTCTCGCAACTGAATTGGCCAATCAGAAGCTGCAAATAAAGGAAATGAAACGCACGCACGCGCCGGATGCAAACGCAATGATTTATTGATAGTGCAAATAAAAATAATTTGTAAACCTTATTAAAACCAAATTGATGTAATAATGAGAATTTATATTATTGGACATTAAATAATTAAAACATTCCTTCATCTTTTAAAACTTTTAATACTTTGGGGGGGAGGGGAGAGTTTGTAAAGCGAAAGGGTCAGGTCCACTTTATGGTCTAGGCATCCGTTGGGGAGAGGAAGCTTCACTTCCTGTTTGTCGTGCCAAACAGGAAGAGTAGCGTGGTTGCTGTTACAATGTATCACAGCAGGGAGTGGACTCCACTTTGTTTACAGTGTAACACATTAAAGAGCTCGCTGGCTTTTTTTTTTTTTTTTACAATGTAACAGCAGGACACCATCCTGCTTGTTATGCTGTACAGTGTACAGCTGTCTCTCTACTTGAAAGCTTTGTGAGCAGACACGTCACAAGCCTTGTTGCATCAATACACATAAACTTAGCTGTGACAGGTGTTTAGCCAGTGGCGGGCGCAGCATTAAATACGCTTGCGGTTTGTGTCTCAAGACACAGCATTGTACTTGAAAGCTTTGTGAGCAGGCACGTGCCACCCTCCCTTTCCCTGTCAGGCTGTTCAGCCCTGTCACCTTCTGCTATCTCAGCACTTTAAAGTGGGGAAGATATTTTTTCCGCTATAGCCCATCGTATAACAATCGTATCGTATATACGTATCGTATAACAGCATTGCAGTGTCACGGATGTTTACAGCGACACCTAGTGGAGGAAACTGAGAATGCACCACAAAATGCTATGCAGGCTGCACTGTAAGGGGAACATCAGGCAATCTCTGTGGGGGCCCTTTGTAAAGCAGACCTACACCCTAAGGTGGAACATGTGCCAAATGAAGACCTAAATGTAAAAAGTACTTTATGTCCTTTTGAAATGGGCCTACACCCTCTACCTGGCAGCTTTGTACCAGGGAGGGTCCCGGTTTCCAGGGACACTAAATACCCCCCTTCCCTAGACTATCAGAGAGATGCTCACCTTTTCCCAATGGAGCTTTATCTCATGGGGCAGGAATGAGGCAGCCGCACCTCTATGCGGTGGTGTGCAGCTTCCTGTCCCCCATGCAAGAATTTGGCTTCCTAAGCATCTCTAACTGTAGGGGCATCCCAAATCAGTTTATTGTTTAGGAATCTAAGACTTTTTTTAACTGTAGGTCTGCTTTAGCCCCCATCCCAGGGCATCCCATTTTTGGATGCCCCACTTATTGAAGTAGCTCAAAACTGGTTCCCTTAAAGTGGACCAAAACAGGACTTGGCGTCTATAAGATGCTACGTCTGGTTAAACCACCACTGGATAATCCCACTTTGGGATGCCCCTCTATATGAGACCCCAATGATCACCCTCTTTCTTTTCAACGCTCCATTCCGCATGTGCGACCAGCAGCATCTCCAGCTCTGATCATCCCCGCCCACCATAACTAAATGGCATGTCCGGCGGGGCGCGCACAGCCGAGAGATGCAGGGGGTGCCACACGCGGCTAGACTTCCTTTCAGTTTCTCCAGCCACACATTAGAGTGGGATCGGGGTGCCCCAGGGGAAAGGACCAAAACCCGACCCTCGCTGTGTGAAACCCCCCAGATCGCCCGAAGAAACTCACCTCTTCCCGGTCCTATGGCGCATGCACGGCCACTCGTCCAATCTGCACGCTCGCTGGCGGCCGCATCCCCCGCTTTCCTCTAACAGGGAGCATGCCTGCGATGGCCATTGTGGGCATGCGTCCTGCTAGAGGGTTAGTGGGGATGCGGCCGCAGCGGGTACAAATGTGAGTGAACAAGGCGACCTGGGGGCTTTCACACAGTGGGGCATCCAATTTTGGATGCCTGGGGGGAGGGAATCGTTCGGCCCGGGAATCTATATCGAGCTGGGTTTTGGTCCACTTTAATATGCGCGACCGAAGAAGCCGATTGGAGGAGAGCCGTATCTGCACCGTTGGAACGTCAGCAAGGTATGTATAGCGGCGGATCTGGAGGGGTTTTACACAGTGGGGCATACCAATTTCGGATGCCCCATGGGGACAGACCAAACCTGCTGGATATAGGAACCAAGGATTTTCATTCTTCGTTCCTCTCTGGCAGGTCTTCCTGATTTGAGCTGCCCCGCAGTGTGTATCCCCACATTTACTCACCTTTCTAGCCACCCCATGGGCAGCCAATCTATGTGTTCCACTCCATTCCTTATGCCAGCCACTGTGCTGTCTGAGCAGAGAGCAAACCGAATGGAGCAGCCGCCCTCCCGCTCCTCAGCTAGAGGTATAGTGGTTATCAGCCGTGGGATCGCCATCTAGGTGAGTTTACTCAGCGATCCCGGGGGTTTAACACAGCTGGGCCCTTTTGTTGCATCGTTTAAATAATATTGCAAAATCAAATTTTTTTTTTAGGGGCTAGAATCCTAACCTACAATAAAAAAAACATCCATTCTCTCCCATTCCTACTCAACCCCACGCCCCCGCTACTGCCTCCAGTGGTGTCGGGTGGCCCTCTGCAGGAACCTGTCCTATGTCATAGACACTTGAAGAATCTGGTCAGATGAATCGGAGGCGGGGTTAAGGAACAGCTTTATCAAGTGTCCATCCTGTGAATGGCAATCGTAACCTGAGACTGCAGCATTAGAAAATGGGGGTGTGGCTTCCACAAGACATAAAGAGAAATAAAAACACCAATGAGTGACATAGTAAGCGTGAAGAATAGGAGGCGAGCGTCCGGTGAGGGCGCAGTGCGCTCGGGTGCCCTGTCCACCACATACCCCTCCTGACCATAGCGGGTGTAGTACGGCCAGCTGGGCTGGCAAATCCCCCACCTCTTCAGATATGCGAGAGCCCGCAGTATGACCGAGTATTATTTCCTATGTAGGTCCACTTTAGGTCAAGAGGCCCCACCGGATACTCTGCTGATGGAACGGAGCTTAGAAAAAGTTTTTTTTTTTTAAATAGAAATCCATCGTTATTTGTCCATGTTTAACCTCTTGATGTGATGCAGGAGGCTGTCCCGTTCCATGTGCGATTCAGCAAGCGCCATCTTGGTTTTGGCCAGTTCCCGTTTAAGACATTCATTTTCTTCCAGAAGCTGCCGGAAAACGAGAACGGAGAATCGTCAGAAAACATCTACAGAAAAAAATACCCCGCGCCACCACCCCGCAGGGTCAACTGCTTTTTTTTGAGATTTCCAACATGCAAAATCAGGGACATGGTGTCAAAGCTCCCCCTAGTGACCATAATGGTATTGCAAAATAAACAATAAAAAGAATATAAATAACTCATCATTGTTATTTATATAGAACCCTCAGGTTTCATGGTGCTGTACAGCACAAGGCCGAAATCACCCCAGACGGGGTAAAAATACCATTTTGTGAATACTCACCTGTAAAATGGGTATTATAAGTATGTCACACACCCCGCTTCAAGATATCCATAACCTGTGGGTAATACCGTCCTGTAGATGGCGATCTTGCAGAGATGATAACAAAAAAAGGCAGACCCTCCCGGCCCATAAATACCTAGGACCTCCCACTCATCACCCAGTATAAAGATAGCAGTAAGATCAAGGGACCAGGAAGGCCAATTAAAACCAACAAAGGTTCACCATACAAGGATCCAAAAAATAAAAGGGCAGGGTGAAGCGGGGTGTGTGACATACTTATAATACCCATTTTACAGGTGAGTATTTCACAAAATGGTATTATTCTAAGTATGTCACACACCCCGCTTCAAGATATCCATAACCTGTGGGACATCCAATAGCAGTGTCAATAAAGGGCGGGGATCCAAAAAACAAGGCACAAACTTAAACCACAGCAGTTTGCATAACTGTACGGCCAAAAACAGCATCCGCTGAGGCCCGAACATCAACCTTGTAAAATTTGGAAAAAGAGTGAACCGAAGATCAAGTAGCAGCCTTACAACCTACTCAACAGAAGCCCAGCGCTGGAAAGCCCAGGACGCCCCAACAGTGCTAATAGAATGAGCAGTAACGACGAAAAAAGGGGGAACCTACCTCTTGGCAGAATAGGCCCCAACAAAGGCCTGGCGAATCCATTAACTAATGGAAGACTTGGCAGGAGCCAAACCCTTCCTAGGCCCAAAGGGCACCACAAAAAAAGGGCGTCAGGCCAACGAAAAGGAGAAGTAGCCACCAAATAGTACTTCACACAGCAAACCACAGCCAAAGAATGCAAAACCCTCTCCTTGTCATTGCTGGGCTTAGGACACAAGGAGAGAAGAACAATATCCTGATTCAGATGAAAAGCAGAGACCACCTTAGGAAGGAAATCTGGCTTGAAGCGGAAAACAACCTTGTCCTGATGCCTCTCAAAGTAAGGGGCCTGAATGGACAAAGCTGCCAACTCCGAAACACGCCAAACGGAGACGATGGCGACCAGAAAAACAACCTATAGCATAAACGTGGAAAAAGCAAGATTCTACAAAAGTCCAAAAGGAGGACCCTGCAAGGCAGACAAAACCAAATTCAAAACCCAAACTGGGAGCAAAAGCTTCCCAGGAGACCGCACATGCGTAACCCCCCGGAAAAAAGAGGTCCTTAACCAGCGGATGAAGGACAAAGGACTTTCGAAAGAAAACCGCCAGGGCAGAAACCTGCCCCTTCAGTGTACTAAGCTGCAAACCTCGGTCAAGACCATGGTGCAGAAATTCCAAAAACCCCAGGGATAGAGAACGCCTTGCAAGGCAAGGCCCCTAGCCCTAACCAGAGTCTAAATGACAGCATCAGAAAGACCTTCAGCCCTCAAGATGGAGGTTTCAGCAACCACGCCATCAAAGCCAGCGTGGTAAATAGGGATAGAGCAGCAGCCCCTGAGAGAGCAGATTCGGCAGAAGGGCAGGACTAACTGAACCTCCGCCAACCTTACCACGTCTGCGAACCACACCTGTCCTGGCCACCTAGGAGCCACCAGGATTGCCGACGCGCCCTCGAGGGCCAGCTTGCGCACCACTCAGCCCACCAGGAAAATGGGGGGAACAGATACAGAAAACCCCAGATCCCTCCAAGTCAGAGACACGGCATCCACCGCCAGAGCCAGTGGATCCCAAGAGAGAAACACAAATGCCGGAGGCTTGTGACTTTGACGAGAGACAAAAGGGAGCCACCACCGGAGACCCCCATTGTTGGCAAAGCGACTGACGCACCTTGGGGCAAAGCGACCCTTCCCCCCGGCGAGATGACCCCCTGCTCAAGGAGTCCGCCTCCATGTTCTCCACTCCCAGAATGAATACTGCCGAGATGCATGGGACATCACTCTCTGCCCAGGCAAGGGTCAAGGACACTACCCCGAGGACACGCCTGCTTCGAATCCCTCACCTAGTGATTGATGTAGGCGACCACCGTCCGATTGTCCGACCAAAGTCGGACCGGTAGGCCCCGCAAGTGAAGAGTCAAGTGAACCAGAACCAGCCAGATGGCTCTGAACATTGATGGGACCATGAGCCTCCAGAGGCCCCCCACAGTCCCTGAAACAGAAGATCCTTCCAAAATCCCCCCCCCCCAACTGGTACCGGCTGGCATCCGTGGTGACCGTCTCCCAACGAGGGGTCAGAAAGGAACTGCTCCTCGCCAGATTGCTTGGTTTCAGCCACCACCGAAGGGAACGCCGCACCTGGGGGGACATCAGAAAGGACTGAACCAAAGACAGCGGAGACCCGTCCCAGGCCGCCAAGAGATGGAGCTGGAGCGCCCCTGTGAGAAACCGGGCAAAGGGAACCGCCTTGAACGATGCCACCATCAATCCCACCAGTCTCATCCCTAGCCAGATGGACGGCGGGGGATGGAAAAGGGAACGCTGAATCAATGCCCGAAGCAGAAGAACCTTGGCCTGGGGGAGAAACACCCTGGCCTGAGAAATGCCCAGCGACATTCCCAGAAAACTCCACCACCCTGAAGGGGGTGAGACAGGACTTGGGATAGTTGATCACCCAACCGAAACTCTCCAGAGTGGCCACCACGGTCCTGGTATCCAGCAGCGCCTGACTGAGGGAAGACGCCATGATGAAAAGATTGTCCAGATAGGGAACGAAGCGGATACCCCCGGCTCTGAGGATGTCCATCACTCCTGCCAATCCTTAGAAGCCGAAGCAAGGCCAAACGGAAGAGCCACAAACCGAAAACGTGAAAGACAAACCTGAGGAATCTCTGGTGTGCCGAAAATAAAGGGACATGCAGGTAAGCATCCTTGATGCTTATGAACGTAATGAAGTCCTCCTGACGCAATGCGTGGATGACTGAACGCAAAGATTCCATACGGAAATACCTGGGACGAACAAACCTGTAGATCGGCTTCAGATCCAGAATGGGACGAACAGATCCGTCCTTCTTGGGCACCATGAACAAAATGAAACAGAAGCCCAGGTCCCGGTCTGAGTGAGGCACCCAGCAGATGACAGCCAAGACGGCACCCGAGAACTGAAGAACCTGGGAGGGGCCGGAACTCAAACTCCAGCTTGTAACCGGAAGACACCACATCCGAACTCCACCTGTCCGAGACCTCTTGAACCAAAACCCGGGAGAAGAGCAGCCGCCGTCCCCCCACCCGCAAGGGTGAGGGCGCCCCCTCAATGCTGAGCCGGCTTGGCAGCGTCTCTAGGCTTAGAGCCCCAACTGTGTCTTGGACGGGCCCGACCCCTGCCCCTGGTCCAGGAATCACCTCTGGACGAGGGGAAAGCCGAACCCCTACCGACTCCAGCCCCGCGAAAGGACTGAGAGAAGGAAGCCGCCCCCCCGAAAGGGGCGACGCTGCGTCTTACGCTGAGGTAACTTACCTCAGTTTGCCACCAAATCCAAACTTTCTCCAAAGAGACGCAACCCCACAAAGGGAAGGCCGTGAGCGACTTATTGGACACAAATTCAGCCGCCCACTGGCGCAACCAAACCAACCGGCGGATAGCCACAGGGCCGTAGCTCTGCTGCACATCACCAAAGAGTCGTCCAGGGCAGACAGTACAAAGCAGACGAGGTCAGCCATCCTCTAACAACCGACCTGGCAGCAACCAGTACAAGCGCCGAAGCACAAACCGGCGAACCGCCAAGCCGATCCAACACTAGCAAAACCATGACAAGCCATCTGGTCAATGCGTTTATCCTCACCATCTTTGAGAGTAGCGCACTCCGGAGAATGGAGGACTGAGGAGCTGGACAACCCCAAAAAGGAGCATCCACTTCGGGAGGAAACGACCAGTACTTCGCTGCGTCCACCGGAAAAGGAAATTTCTCGTCCCAGCCCAGAGGGACACCCAGAAGCCACGTCGGACTCTCCCATTCCTTGCGAATGAAACCATCAAAACACATTTGAACGGTAATTCCAAGCGGGACTTAGACTCTTCAAAGAAAACTCCCCCTTCAGCGGAGGAGCCGCCTCCGTGGGAGAAAAAAACCAGGACCTCAAACATATGAGCCAAGACCCCGAAAGTATCCGAGGAATCCCCCTGGCCCTGTTCGGCATCAGCGCCCAGAAACTGCTGATCGTCGAAGTCATCAGACCCTCAAACATCTCCCTTTCCTCACACAGGGGGCAACCAGACCGATCCAGGGAGCCAAAGCCCACCCTATTAAAGGCCAGTGCAGCCGAATACAAAAATGTTTCCTTTTGCCGTGGCCGCTATAGGCGACGGCACTGGAAAACAATACCTCAAGAATGGCCAATCTGGCACGCACCACAAGCCGTGACTTCCCGCTAACGATCCCATCACACGCACGTGTCAGGCGAGGGGGAGGCGGGGAGGAGACTAGCGGATCAGAACCAGACGCCAGAGATCCGGTCTGCCGCGAAATAGACTGCTGCGCACAGGGTACACAAACAAAAACACATCATCCCCCGAAAAGGGATACCCCAAACCCCAAAACGCAGCCTGGATTGCCCCGAGGGGTGCACAAGCCCAGTTTCTGGGGAAGCCTCCAAATGGTGATTTTTTGTACTGAAATGTACGGTAAATAAAATAAGTGCGTACCATGCGCATTATGTTGTTAGGGAATTACACAATTATGCCACCCGGGATGCCCCTTTAAGTCCCAAGTGGGAGGATTTTAGGCCAGTGTTAACCAGGGACCCAGGCCAGGAGAACCCCCCTATTACATGCTCAATGGTCCAAACACACAATCAAAAAGAAATAAACAATAACGGCCATCAGGCCCCTCACCAGACCCAGAAGAATACGAGGGACCAGACCGCAGGCAACGTGCGGTGTGCAGGAGGAGGAGGGAGGGCGGGCCGGTGCGATACGGGGAAGACCTGGCAGGAGCCAATGCGTCGCACCCGGCCCTGCCCCTCCCCCGTCTCTCCCGGCCAGAAGCTGGGACACCGAAGACCTAGCACGGGGGCGGGCCGTAGGCGCGCGCGAGCGCCCGGCCCCGCCCCTCCTCCGTCTCTCCCGGTAAGAAGCCGGGACGAGAACGGCAGTCTCAGCACGGGGGCCCTCCCCCGTCACCCCCGGCTAGAAGCTGGGACATGACGGAGTACACTCAGCAGAGGGGCAGGCCGTAGGCGCCCGGCCCCGCCCCCCTCCACGGAGGAGAAGAGAAGCCCTCATGGCTCAACACCGCCATTGCGGCCGCACTATTAGCGCGCCGGAAGCCGGCGCCGCGGTTCCCACCGGCGCCGCGAAACCTCCGGCGCCATGCAAAGTAAAGCACAAAGGTAAAAACACAACACACTAACACACACATACACACCCATTGAATAAAGGAACCCATAAGGAACCCGCCCCCCCCCCCCTCTAAGGGAACCTGGGAGAGGGGGAATCCAAACCAGGGAAGGGCCAAGGGACAGGGCATCCCAAACCGGGATCACCAACCCGGATAGCCGCCTACCCTCTAGTATAGGGTCTCACGGTGGAGCATCAGCTCCTAAGCACCTAGGGTGCCAGTCTACCCTCGCCCGGACCAACAGCCTAGGCTGGGAGCAGGATAAGATAAAACAGGGATCCGGGCGGAAATAGAGAAATAACGGCCCGGGAGTCATCCCGGCTACCTGAAATCCCCCTGTGCAAGGAGGAGACATCATCTTCTGACTTGCTCGCCTCTGCAGAGATGAAAGACTGGGTGATGAGTGGGAGGTCCCAGGTATTTATGGGCCGGGAGGGGCTGCCTTTTTTTTTGTTATCATCTCTGCAAGATCGCCATCTACAGGACGGTATTACCCACAGGTTATGGATATCTTGAAGCGGGGTGTGTGACATACTTAGAATAGAAGTCATGTATTTCTAGGGTATTATGGGGGAGATCTAACCTCCATATGGATACTGCTAGATACGTCACCGGACTTCAAATGCACCATGTGTGGCTCTCCTCCAATCAGTATTTTCGGCCACGCATATTAATGTGCGGCTGAATGGAATTCTAACCGCACTCACTATAGGCGCGTGCCGCCCCTAGGCTGTGCACGGCCACACCAGACATTAAGTTACAGCGGGTGTGTCTTGTGCAGCGCCTGAGAAAGGTGCCGCTGGTGTGGTGGACTCGTTGGGATAGGTAAGAAAATAGGGCAATTGGCGGGGTTTCACATAGAGGGGTATCCCAAATCAGGACACCCCAGGGGGTGGATGTCTAACCTGACCAAGCATCTTATAGAAGCTATGTCCGGTTTTGGTCCACTTTAAAGAGGAATAATACCCACCTCGACTTTTGGGGGGTTGGTCTACCTCTTTAGGGGCATCCCAAAGGGGTGGCTGTCTTACCTGACCAAGCATCTTATAGACGCTATGTCCGGTTCTGGTCCACTTTAAAGAGGAATAATACCCACCTCGACTTTTGGGGGGTTGGTCTACCTCTTTAGGGGCATCCCAAAGCGGTGGCTGTCTTATCTGACCTAGCAGCTTATAGACGCTATGTCAGGTTCTGGTCCACTTTAAAGAGGAATAATACCCACCTCGACTTTTGGGGGGTTGGTCTACCTCTTTAGGGGCATCCCAAAGCGGTGGCTGTCTTATCTGACCTAGCATCTTATAGATGCTATGTCAGGCTCTGGTCCACTTTAAAGGGGAATAATACCACCTCGACTTTTGGGGGTTGGTCTACTTTATGGGGCATCCCAAAGGGGTGGTTGTCTAACTCAATCTAGCATTTAATGTGATATATTGTTTCATACTCCGTTATACTTTTACCATCACCAGCATTACATCTTCCCTTTTTTGATTGCATAGCTGTTATGGGTGTTCATTCCTCCTATGTGTTGTATTGGTATGCATAGAATGGACATACCTTGGAACATCTGAACCCCTTCCAATCTCTCATTACCGACTCTAAACCTAATATACAACATTTGTGTCCAGTGTGCTCCAACCTGTCTCTAACATTGTTCCTAAGCCAAGTTCTCCATAACTCGGTTCCAACCCACTTTAAAACGCTATTAAGCATATGTATGCAGCCATTAGGAATTGCAGATTCTGGATAGGTCACTGAAATATGAGGAACGCGCACTGAAACCTTGTATTTTCTTTAAAATATATTGGCACCGGTGTGTCTGGGGTTTAGGCTTTGAATTCACCTGAGTTTAGGTGCAGAGCAGGGAGTATCTAGGCTAGCAAAAGGTCTCTAAAATGGAGATCCCACTTTGATCTTGTGCGTTTCTCCTTAGAAGAAGTGACAATTTCCCCCCGTCCAAATATGGTCCTTCCTGTTCCTGAGAGGCTATTGTTAAAGCCTCCCAGGGGCATTTTGAATTGGGATGCTCTGCTTTGTGAAACCCCCGATCTGTCCGCAATTCTTACCTTTCCACCAAGCCCGCAGTGTCATCACTCGCATCCTGGGTTTTGGGGGGTGCCCCACTGTGTGAAACCCCCCCATTTGCCTAAACAAACTCACCTCTTCCCGGTCCTACGGCGCATGTGTGGCTGCTCATCCAATCAGCGCTCTCGGATCTGCTCGAGCCCCTGTATCCAGGAGCTCATCTAATTCAAGTGAATCCGAACGCGCTGGTGGCCGCATCCCCCGCTACCCTCTAACAGGGAGCGTGCCTGTGCCGGCCATTCACAAATGCCTGGCACAAGCACGCGCCTTGCTAGAGGGATAGCGGGGATGCGGCTGCTGCTCGGGGGTGCTGCTCGCGCATGCGCCGTTGGACCGGGAAAGAAGGTACGTTTTTGGGAGACCTGGGGGGTTTCACACAGCGAGTCATCCCGATTTTGCATGCCCCAGGGGGAGAGAATCAATCGGCCTGGGAATCTTATAGATTCCTGGGCCAATCTCTGTGGGTTTTGGTCCTCTTTAAAGTGGACCACTACTCACGCCGATCGGCCTAGGAATCTGATCGATTTCCTTCCCCTGAGGCATCCAAAATCGTGATGCCCCCGCTGTGTGAAACCCCCCAGGTCCCCCAGTTCACTTACCTTGTCTACGGCGCATGTGCGGGACGTATACCCGCTATCCCTCTAGCAAGGCCCATGCCCGTGCCAGGCATTTGTGAATGGCCGGCGCGCTCCCTGTTAGAGAGGATGCGTCCGCCAGCACGCTCGAAGCTGTTGGCCTTAGACAAAGGCTGAGGCGCTGTGAGCGCGCTGATTGGAAAGAGCGGCTGTGCATGCGCCATAGGACCGGTGAGTTGCTCTCTGTGATCTGGGGGGCTTCACACAGTGGGGCATCCCTGATCGGTGTGCCCCGGACCAAAACCCAGGATAGTCAAAATCCTTTGGTCCACTTTAAGGCACATTGTGTAGCGAAGACCTTTAAATAGCTTAGGGGAGGGAGCAAATGGGAAGAGGATAATAAGAGCAGGTACACCCTCAGCTCGGCCTAAGTGTATACATTTTTTAGTGCAGCAGATGCATTCTGGGTAAAGTTTTGAAGTCTGGTCATGGTAATGGCAAGCGGGCATAAATATTTCATCTTGCTGCTGATTAATCCAGCGCACATAGAAGAGGGCAGCACCCCCCCCCCCCCCTCCCCACGGCCTGGGGCACAGGAGGCCATACGGGAAACCATTTCCTGATTAATGGGCGCACTTCAAACACATAAGTGATTGTGTCAGAATTTCGGGCTTGAGCGTAATCACGAGTGATTGTCCTTAACTTTTAAAGCATCTTTAATTATTTCAATCCTCGTCAGCCCCTTTATCATCGCCCGAGCCTCTTGGAATTTGATAGGGTCATTATTTTATAGAACATTATTTCATGTCTAATCTGGCGCAAATGTAAATTAAGTGAGAAGCATGATAAGAAATCACCTCCCGCCCCCCCCCAACCAACCCAGGAATAGCGTTCCGCCTCCCCAGGCCTTCCTGGGGTGTCATTCGTTTGGCTAAGGTAAATCTGACTTCTCTGTTGCAATTCTGCTTGTAATTACTTACCGCGCTCTTCAGACCTGTGCTGTATTATTCATCATTTGTGTTTCCTGCTTAGTGTGCGCTTATCGCATTGAAAGATGTAATTTTACTTGAGCTGGTCTTTTTGCTATGATCGGAATTCGTGCCCCCCTGTCCTTTGGCTAATTTACAAGCTACCAGGGCTGGTTAACGGACCGGGATTAGAAAAGCGTATTGAGTTGTCAGGCATATTCATAATGGAAATATATAAACCTATGTATCATTTCATTCTGCTTAATAGGATTTTACTCAGGGCTCTGAACTAGAATTGTCCTGTTTTTGTGAGACCTGTGTGGTACAATTTGTTTAACTTTAAAGGCATACTAAAGCTTAATTCAATGACTAAGATCATTGAACACAATAGAAGCCCAGACTAGGTGTCTGTGCTGGGATGTGAAAAAGGGTTGCAAATAAGCCCGATTGTTTGAAAAGATCTTAGGTGTATAGCTTCCCAGGTTTATCCATGGTGCTGTGTTTGTCCTGAATAAATATTGAGCTATAAACTATGAGCCGCAGAGGACAAAAACAAGTTTAATTAATAAAACCTTGAAACGAGCTGTGGGAATCAGAAAGGCGGCTTATACTGATGTATACTTACAACTGGTATATAGGAATGTACCAAAAAAAGACAATTCTGCAGGACACCATCAGGCCTACCAACTGCATCCCTTGCTGGATGGAAGGATGGGGACACAAGAGCAGAGCCCATGCCTGCTTCTGAAGGCCCTCCACCTTCTGCTGAGGCAGGAATACCTTGACCTGAGAGGTGTCCAGAGTCATGCCCAGAAAGGACCTCACCAAAGACGGAGACAGTGAAGACTTGGGATAGTTGATTACCCAGCCGAAGGCCATCACACCCACCAGCACCTTGGTGAACACCGGAGGGGCCAAGGTGATACCGAACGGTAAGGCCACAAACTGGTAATGCTGATCCTCTAGAGCGAACCTGAGAAATCTCTGATGACCTGGAAAGATTGGCACGTGAAGGTAGGCATCCTTGATGTCCACTGAGGTCATGAAGTCGCCCGGGCGCAGGGTACTGACCGCCGAGCATAGGGTCTCCATGAGAAAATGCTTGAACCTGACAAACTTGTTGAGACCCTTCAAGTCCAGAATGGGCCTCAGGGACCCGTTCTTTTTGGGGACCGTGAACAGATTGGAGTAGAACCCTCGACCCCGTTCCTGGGAAGGCACCAGGCAAATGACTCCTGACTCCAACAGATGTTGAACCGCAAGGCGCAAACCCTGAACTGACAGGGGGCTTTGAGCCATCCGGGATCTGATGAATCTTGGGGGCGGCCAGGCTGCAAACTATCTTGTAACCGGAGGACACCACCTCCTGAATCCACCGGTCTGAGACGCATAGCCTCCAGACATGAGCAAAGAGCCGAAGCTGCCCCACCCGGAAAGAGCCGCAGCCCCGTAAAGGGGAGTCCAGTGAGAGCCTTCTTAGCGGCAGCATCAGCCGCTCACTGACGCAGCCAAACAGAGCGGCACATAGCCACCAAAAGGGCAGATGTCCTACTACACATCCGTACCGCATCATCCATGGCAGTAAGAAAAAGGCAACGAAATCAGAGCAAAGAAATTGGGACCTATAATCCTCCCCCCTGTTACCAGCCGTAGCGCCCTCCAGGAGACGCTTGAGCTATTTCTTAAGGGCAATAGTTGTAATGGCAGCAGTGCAGACCGGGCGCAGCCCAGCCCTCACACACGAAAAGGCATGGCAGGCCAGCTGATCCATGCGCCGGTCCTCGCTGTCCCACAGTGTAGTAGTGTCAGGGGAAGGCATGACCGAGGTGTTGGACAGCCCTAGCATGGGAGCGTCCACCTCAGGGGGACATGACCATCGCTTGACCAGGTCAGCAGGAAAGGGATACCTCCTATCCCACCCCTTGGGGACCGCGAGCAATCTACTAGGACGTTCCCACTCCTTGAGCACCATATTAGTGAAGTGGCTCTGCTCAGGGAACTCCAGGCGCTGTTTATCAGGGTGAAAGAGCTCACCCTGCTTCCTTTTAGCCACCGCAGGGGGGACAATGTGCAAAATTTCAAAAATGTGAGCCAACAGGTTATCAGTGTCCTCAGGGAACCATGAGTCCTCCCCAGACGCAGACCCAGGGTCACTGCCGTAACCCTCCTGCTGGTCCCCAGAGGAGCCCGAGTCCTGAAAGGGGGTAAAGGCCGACAAAAGTATCAGGGCCCTTATCCTCCTCAGGAAAGAGGGATGTCAGGGGAGCTAGGTGCCGCTTCTTGCCAGAGGTGTTACGTGGAACAGGCCTGGCAAGCTGCCTTTCAATGCTCACCACAGGGGATACCCCACACATGAACACAGTCGGGATTGCCCCGAAGGACCCCCAAGCACGCTATCCCCAGAAGCCTCCATATGGTGATTAAGAAAGGCGCAATAGGCCAGCACAGGGTAAAGGCTAACATGAGCCACCCGGGATGCCCCCAGAAGCCAGTAAGGGAAGATGAGGGATGGTAAGGGGTAGGACCGGGAGATACCACAACCCACAGTTGTCCCGCCTGAAAGACATAAAGACACAAGTATCCCGCAGCGCATGCCCCAGGGAGACCAACAACCCCCGAAGGGGACTCACGGACCAAGTAGAGCAAGGGTACCAGCCGCCAGACCACAGAAGGAAGCGACAACCGACAAGGATCACTGCTCCGAGATGAGAAGGGCCCCAGACGCACAGAAGAAGCAAAATGGCGCCGGCAGAGGAACCTTGAGGGTCAGGCTGCGTGAGGACGACGCGATACGCATCACCCACCAGCCCCCCCCCCCCCGAAGAGCACGAAAAAGGCGCACACGTGACTTCGCCAGCGTCATCACATTAGAAAAAAAAAAACGCCTCACAAATATAACGCTCACCCGATCCATCAGCCGAGGCTGGGAGGCACAGAGGGTCCGGAAATGGGTGGAAATAGCCATGCAGGCCGCAGGCTTGTTTGCCCCACTCACCTGCGCAACTGAGAGAGAGCCATCTTCTATCTTCGCAGAATCACTGCAGAGAACACTGGATAAGTCTATGGTGATTCCGTTTTTATATGGTACCGGGGCAGAGCCACAACTCTTCTGCAGTACACTGCGCCACCTTGTGGCGGAATGACCAGATGTAATGACTTCATAAAGCAGGCCGTGCCATGCAATGGGAAAATATATATATAGATATTATGTTAAATGCCCGATGTATCAGTTTAAATAATGTTGGTCGGATTTATTATATGTATTTTGATATAACATTCAAAGATATATATAATATATATATATATATATATATATATATATATATATATATATATATATATATATATATATATATATATATCTTTGAATGTTATATCTTCTTAGGAAGATATAAAGTATATAAAGTAAGATATTTTAATGATTGTAGGTATATTACGATATTTTAACTGTTTTAAAATATTAGCCATAACGATTGTCCCCAAGGTAACATTTATATAATTGATTTTTCGATTTTGACAAAGTAATATTCACATATTTGAGATGACTGAGAAATGAATCGTGGAGTGCATGATTCTATAATTGTCATCTAATTTTGTTTTGGTTATTTTTCATTGTATGTATAATAAATCATTTTTATTTATATCTAACCGCTAGTTGTAAGTTTTACTATTATACAACAAAATTACCTACAAGTGTTCTCTTTTAGAGGTTTTTTATGTCCACCTCGAAGGATCAACCCCAGCTATAGTTTTTATTTGATCCTCCTTTATTCCACATAAAGCGCTTGCTTTGTATACCTGAAAAGAGTGATGCCGGAAGCTGTGGCGTCAGCTAGGTCACACCCTGGTACAATAGCGGGTTTTTTTCAAGAATAGACCAAAAAGAAGAATTTAACTTTAATGCCACCTCTCTACAATTCCTCTAAAGACTCCAGGTGGGGGCGTTCGGGCCCCTGATCCCAGATGCTCAGCTATATGAGACCCCCCCTCCCCCCCCAATAGCACAATAAACAACTCACCTTTCCGGGGCTCCCTAAGGACTGAGGTGTGCTCCTGTCCCCGGGCCTATCTAAATGGCTGGGCATGGGAGTGCACCTCAGCTACAGGGTGGCCACCAAACAGAGCATGGAGTCTGAAAGACTTCATGGCTGGCTGCTAAGCCTCCCCCCTGGGGCATCCCAAATCATGATGTCCTGCTGTGTGTACCCCCTTCAGAACCCAGAAAAGCAACCTTTACCAGGGCTTCAACAGGGGTTGTAGCCGCTCCAGCTTGGAAAGAAAACGGGTATGTGGTCTATTATAGTTGGTTATGTATTCTGTATTCGATGTCTCCTGATATTTGTGTCACCTGTATGTCTTAAGAAATTGTAAAACATTTGAAAATAAAGAATATATAAAAATATAAATATAATATAAAAAAAAAAAAAATGTTAGCAGCCCTCCTGTTGGTACGGCACCCTCTGATCAGAGGTCTGGGAGAGATAACTTACCTGTTCTTTAGGAGCTGCTGGCGTCTTGAGGCTTTTAGCTCCTTGCAGTGGTTCCCCCCGGGAGGAGGGATCACAAAGTGTCTGTGTGCATTTTGTAGCGCAGCTTCGGCTTTCTATGGTTTTGGTCTTGTCACAGTTGTCTGAGAGTCGGGGAGTCACTTCCTTATTACAAGGGGCAGCGTTAATGTTTGGGTCCGGATTACCTTCAAATATAAAGGGCAATTTATTTATTAATAAATAATTTATAAATTATTATAATATATTATAAATTGTTTTTTGGCGATAGATCAGATGCAAGGGGTGGCTCGGAAAATAAGAATCCAAAAAAGATTCATAAAAAACTTTGCAATCCCTTGCGGACATTACTTTGAATTTAAAGTGGACCAAAACACAGGATTTTGACTATCCTGGGTTTTGGTCCTTTCCCTCGGGGCACCCGTTCGGGGATGCATCACTGTGTGAAACCCCCCAGATCACTGATGCCACATCACCTCTGGTCCTATGGCTCATGCGCAGCGGCTTGTCCAATCCGCGCACTCAGAGCGGCTGCATCCTCCACTTCTTTCTAACAGGGAGCGTGCCCATGCCGGCCATTCACAAATGCCCAGTGCGGGCACGTACCCTGCTAGAGGGATAGCGGGGATGCGGCTGTGGCTCAGGCATACGTTGCTGGACCGGGAAACAAGGTACGTGTATGAGGCGACCTGGAGGGTTTCACACACCCCATTTTGGATGCCCCGGGGGGAGGAAATCAATCGGCCCGGGAATCTTATAGATTCCCGGGACGATCAAGGTGGGTTTTGAGCCACTTTAAGGATGTGTGGGAACAGAAATGAACCCAAAATAAGACGTGGAGTGCACATCATAAGCAAGCTCGTGAACAATCACTCTAACAATACGCCCAAAGTTCCACAGTGACAGCTGCACACTTACCACACAATTTCGTGGGTGCCAGGTTAGCGGAGGCGCCGCAGTCAATCTGAAATTCTAAATAACCAGCACTGCTAACAATACGCCCAGAAATATTAAGCACCAAAACGTCCGCTCGCATTGGCGTCACGCGTTCGGTCGCTCACTCAACAAATGGCCGATTTAGCCGTTCATAAAAATGAGCCATAACTAGAATGCCGATTTGTAAGCCTCAAAAAACAGCTCGTACCTCTGATGCAAAATGATCCATCGTCCCGTCGCTCCACTAACAGGTTCTCGATGTTCAGCGCCAGGGGCTCCGGCTGCGGAGTGCTGTTATTATTCTGAGGACTGTCGTCCTAAGGACAAAAATGGGAGCATTACAAACAGTTCCAACACATCAAAACAAGTTCAAATTCTGTAACAAGACTAAAGGGCGAAAGCAACAATAAAGCAGCAAGGAGCTCATGTGCTCCATCTTTTGCAGCCGTAGCAGAGCTCCAAAATTGTCTCCACCCTTGAATTCCACATTCCCATGATCAGATTTCAGATGTGGTCACATGGCCTCCCCGGTCTCTCAGTGCGCCAAGGCAAGTTAAAGTGGACCAACACCCACCCCCGATCGGCCTGGGAATCTATAAGATTCCCGAGCTGATCAGCTCCCTCCCCGCGGGGCATCCGAAATCGGGATGCCCCGCTGTGTGAAACCCCCCAGAAAGCCCCTAAAAACGTACCTTATCCGCGACGGATAAGCTGCCGCCTCCCGCGCGTCCCTCTAGCAGGGCGCACACCCGCGCCGGCCGTTTGTGAATGGGCGCGCGCCCTGTAAGAGGGACGCGCGAGAGGCGGCTTATCCGTCGCCGATAAGGTAAGATTTGGGGGTGCCCCGCGGAAGTGGACCAACACCCAGGATAGTGAAAATCCTGGGTGTTGGTCCACTTTAATGCTTGCGGGGCTAGCTCTTGCTGATAGAGCTAAAGGAAAGGGGTGGCCCCTTGATCACATTTGAAGCGTGGTCCTGGAGACCTGCTACAGCATCAGGAAATGGAGGAGAAGCACATGGGACAGGCTTCAAGTGAGCTCCTAGCTTCCATATTATTTGTCATTGCCTGGACTGGCCCTTTAAAGCAGACCGAAACCCCAGATAGTCACTTTTTACTATCCTGGGTTTTGGTCCCAGGATCAGGGATGCCCCGCTGTGTGAAACCCCCCAAGTCGCCCGATCTCACTCACCCTTCCCCGAGCCTACGGCGCATGCGCAGCCTCTCGTCCAATCAGCAAGCTCCCGCCCCTTCGTCTAATATCTCGTCTAAGGTGATCCAAGTGCACTGGCGGCCGCATCCCTCGCTACCCTCTAACAGGAAGCATGCCCTGTGCCGGGCCATTCATAAATGCCTGCCGTGGGCACGCGCCCTGCTAGAGGGATAGCGGGGATGCGTCCGCAGCTCACACATGCAATGTTGGACCGGGAAAGATGATGAGTTTACAGGTGACCTGGAGGGTTTCACATAAAGGGGTTTCACACAGAGGGGTAGGGAGAGGAGGGAATTCAGCAGCCCTGGAATGTTATAGATTTCAGGGCCATTGCGGCATGGGTTTTGGTCCACTTTAAAGGGACGTGGCATCGTTGATAGACTTACCTGTAAGTGCAGTCGGGCTTTCTGCACCTTAATCTTCATCGGCATCACCTCAGACACGGAATCGTCTTCTACAAAGTGTCGGATGTTGGCCAGGGTGGAGGTAAAGAAATGGGCGTTGAAGTCGGTGACTTGGCCCTGCAGGAAGCCGTTCTCTGCCGCCAGTAATGAATAGCGCCGGGCTCCAGGGCCGGTCTCTAGCTTCAGGCTTATTTCAGGACAAGCTTTCCTCTCCTCTGTGGAGGTCACCGACTTCTGATCCGAACCTGGAGACAATAAAAGGAATAAAGTAGATGTAGATTTATGTTTATGTACATTGTGTATAATATTAAAGTGGACCAAAACCCATCCTGGAGTCTATGAGACTCCAAGGCAGGCATACTGGCTCCCCTGGGGATTCCAGATTCGGCATCAAACCCCCAGGTCCAGGAAAGTCGGCGAAGGGCTGGCACCAGGTTTATGTGGGCCCTTGGGCGTCATGGTCTCAGTGGGCCCCTTTGTGGTGAAGAGTCACGTCACATCACTGAGAGACGTCCCAAATCTGGATGCCCCCTAGAGTTTTGGTCCACTTTGAAGCGCACCAAACCCCTTTAAACCTGAGCTTATCTAGAGTCTAAACGAATCTAGATCCTCCTGATTTTGGATGCCCCTGTGTGTGACCCCCACCCCCCATTTGTTCATTACTTTCCTGGAACTGGTGAATACACTGTAGGATCGCCAGTTTGAGTTAACGGCCAATCCAGGGGGGTTCTTTCACAAACAGGGGCATCCCAAATTTAGATGCCTCTGTAAAGCGGACCAAAACCCAGGGGTGGAATTGCTTGCATAGTGGCTATGCCAGTGATCCCAGGGGGTATCACACAGTAGGGTTTCACAGATGGGGATGCTCCAGGGATAGGAAATCCGCTGGGGTGGGCAACTTAAAAGCAGAACAAAAGCAAGCACTTGCTCCCCTGGAATCTAAATCGAGATGCCCGGTTGTGGGCACCAGCTGTGGCAGTGCCCTCCCTGGCCGCCGCCAGTCAAGCACTGTCACACACCCCAAAGGCCGGTCCTGTCAGGACGACGGGGCAGGGCAGGAGCAGATCCGAGCGTGCTGATTGGAGGAGTGGCTGCGCATGCGTCATAGTAACGGGGAAGGGTGAGTGAGATTGGCGACCTTGGGGTTTCACACAGAGGGGCATGCTAGTTTGGGATGCCACAGGGAGTAGAAATTGTACGACCATATTCCCGGGCGGAGAATGCCAGGATGCCCCTCCCTCTGGGTTTACTCGCGCTCCAACAGCGCATGAGCAGGCCGCGGTTACATCCCCGACAAGGTGCATTAATATTGTATTTACCTATACAAAATGTGTCTTTGATTAGGGCCCCAGAAATGATAAAGTTTATACGGCTGAAATATGTCCATCGAGTTCAACCAAGGGCGTTGGGGTAGGGGGAAGTTATTTTTTTTATTATTTATTTATTTTTTGATAACAGCTAACAGTAACTGTTAATGTTATTTTCTTTCTAAACAAGCATCACAACAGTTGTAACAGATACAGAACATTGCAACGGATCTAGCTTGCTATGACATCATTCGCCGACAGCTTCAAAGAATTGATGTCATAGCAAACTAGTTCCATTTCAATGTTCTAACACGTGCCCACTAGTTGGATGTGTTTGTCTGTGTAAATTTAAAGCTAATCCTTGGCATTGCACCCTTAGCATTTCTAAGGGCCTTGGACGGCGCAGAGACATAAAGAGATGATTTGCATAGCTCCGCCTGCTGCAAGGATTGATGGGTAATGCTATCTGTCCTTGGACTGGGTACTGTGCAAATACTTTCCGTTTTAGGAAAGCTCCTCTTTTCATTTACCTAAGTAGAGGGGTTAGCCCCCCTATATTAAACCTAACATGGGTCTCTCCACATACTGGCTTGCAACTGTCTTAAACCGGACCCTCACCATGATTTAATGAAAAGCCCAAACCCCAGCATCTAAAAATACAATTCTGTGAAGTACTCACCTGTAGAGTTGGTATTATATGCAGACAGCACGTCCTGCTCCAGACATAGTCCTTACATGTGGGTATACCTCCGCCTTCAGCGCCGTGCACTGCAGAATCATGAAGAAAACAAGCTCCTCCCGGCCCTACATATACCGAGGGACCTCCCACAAATCCCCAGCATTAACAAGCAGTGAGAGAAGAAGCCAGGAGGAAAACAACCACCCAGAGACTGGCAATAATATCCAAGATAATAATCACCACACAGGGGATCCAGAACAAAGTGAATCAGGGTGGGGTGGAGCAGGACGTGCTGTCTGTATATAATACCAACTCTACAGGTGAGTACTTCACAGAGTTGTATTATTCTAAGCAGACAGCACGTCCTGCTCCAGACATAGTCCTTACATGTGGGACATCCAATATCAGTGTCCATAAGTAGGGTGGGATCCCATGAAAAAAAGGCACAGCCAAACAAAACAGCGCTATCGCCTGTAACCTTGCTACCAGGAGCAACTAGAGCAAAGCTCTTACTTAACTTATGAAGCCTTACAAGGCTAATGAAACACAAGCAGAGAACTAGTCAACCTGCTCAACAACCAAGTGCATAAGGCCCAAACCAAGCACCGGTAGAAGAATTCCAAACCGAGAGAGAAGAATGAATCTCCCTTAACAAACAGGCCAGAGTAACAGCCTAACCATGCTACTAACGATAACAGGGTAGCCATGGCAACCATAGAACCTTTCCCGTCAGGGAATACGAACCCTGGTCTCGGCGAGACCAACGTAATACTGAACACGAGCTAACAAGGCTCCTCAAGAGCCAAACTGATAATCAAGAGCTCAGAAGGACAACCAGCCAAGCAAGACCAGTCCAACAGGCTTCCATACTCATGGGAGTAACCAGATCCTGCTGCAAGAAGGATGGGGACGTCTAGAAGCCCAACGGGAATAGCCCCAACCCTGGACAGGAAGCAGTCCAGAGGTTCCCAACGCCTATTGAGGGATACAGATCCCTTTTAAGCTCAGAGTAAGCAGAACACCAGTCCAAAGACCATAGGTTCTGGAATAGAAAAGAATAACAACCCTCCGCCTGGACTCAAGCTTGGTGCAAGGCGGACACATCCCCACCAACGGTGTACAGATATAAAGAGCTGTAAATAATATAAAAAGGACTAAGAAAGCCGTCTCCTATGGCACGCCCCAGACGGAGGCACCCGCCCCGAAAAAGTCGTCTGTGGCAGGGAACAGTTCAGACAAGAACCTGAATAAGACCCAGGGAAACCCTTAGCAGGGCAACAGGATAAGCAACCTCCCACAAGGGAGCTTAGACTTCTCTGGGGAATGCGCCTGAGCCACCCCAGAGGAATGCTCAACGCCGAAGCTTGAAACTAGTCTCAACCGAGGACAAACAGGGCGAGCCCTGGAACCTCTCAAGGAACTGAGTTGGGGGACCAACTCCAGCCATGCCATAAGAACTCTAGTACCCATGGGTAAGACCTCATTCCATAGGAAATAGAGGGCTAGTCCCAGCCATCCAACTAGGGCGCCAACTCCCAACATAGCTGGTAGAAAAAGGAGAAGAATAAAAAAGGGAGGGATCTAGAGACCCAACCCTCCAAAAATAATAGACACCCAGAGGGAAAATTTCTGATAGGGTGAATAGCGATCGTCCAAACCCTGTGAAGGGAACGACGTAGTCAGGAGCCTAACTAGGCATAACAGCCCACATGAGAGGGCACACAGTACAACTGTCTCCAGCAGAAATGCGAACCAAACCACACAGGGCCACTCCTGGCCCCCAGTGCAACAGTTCACCCTTGCCACAGCAAGCCTGTGCAGAACCCCACCTAGCGGGGTGTAAGAAGGGTCAGACAAAGGGTAGAATACACGGACAAAAGGCCAGACTAGGTCACCATGACCAAGGCCAGAGAATCCTGGGACCATCACCCAGGGCAACAAATTAGGACCTTAACCAGGACAGAGTCTCTGTCCAGTCCCGGCCACAGCCCCAACCAGTAGGCTCATTGAAACACTAGGGAAGGCTCTCCCAGCACAGTGGGACAGCCAACGAGCCAATACCAATGAAGCGCAAGGAGTGTAAAAACCTCCACTAGATAAGAACCAGACCCTACAAGAAGGGTCAACCTGCTCCGAGACCTTCTCAGATAAAAGCTGAGACAGGCCACTGACCAGACAGACCAAGAGTCCCCGAGAGACAAGGCCTAAGGGAAACAGGCCAGCAAGCTAGGGCCCAACAAGGCACAATGTGATGACCTACCAATGGTATGAAAATGGGCCCCCCGAAAGGGGCCCCCCTTAGGTACCACAGGGAATTTCATAAGGAATAGAACCCTTTTAGTGACCCTGCCAGACTTGGTCCCCATGGCGACCATCTACAGGGATAGCAAGAAGGAAGTGATGTCCATCAACAGCTTCCATGAGTAGACCAACCAGAAGGGAACCCCCATAAAAACAGTGGGAACGTACTGATCTATTTCCAGGGGTGTTGGAACCCCATCCAGGACAAGTAACTCAAGGAGCCGCCGGCCCCAGGGGCATCTGGGAAAAGGAACAGCTTCGGCCGCCAGCAATAGGCCCATCAGCCGCAAGGTGAATGTAATGAGACTACACAGAGGGCAAGGCCCCTTCCATACCAAGGCACCCAAATCAGAAGGGAAGGTTGAACTTGGACCCATCTAAATGCCTCCCCGTAGGGAGAGAATGAATCAGATTACACCAAGTAATAGATGTGCCTAAGCACTAATCCAAAAGACTCCCAAGAGAGCCCCAAGTCAAAGTAGAAACTAGTGCGGACAGCACCGGTGAATGAGCATGAAAGCGCTCCCATACTCGTCTTGGCGAGCCATCTGGGAGCAGGGGAGGGACCCCAGACAAGACCCTAATATAAAGAATGGTCCTGTAACACCGGCTGGAAAAAAGGACTAGGCGTCCAGAGGGAACAAGGGACCAAAGAGGAAAAGGATCCTCACCGGCATCAAGGTGTTCACTTGACAAGAGCGTCTGCGGCCCAACAGATGGATACCAAGTAGGCAGAGCCCGTGGAACCTAGATGTCAGGTCTAGACCGCCGGATCTGGGCAGACTGCGACATCCCGGGGGAGTGAATGCAATTATCAGCCAAGGCCAACCTAAAAGAAGGCCCAGACCCTTCAGGCCAAACTCCACCTGTGTCAAATCACTAAGGGAAACAACAGGGACTAGAATACCCCTGACTAATTCTGAAGGGAACTGCCTAGAACACCCCATTCTTTTAAAAACCGCGTCCAGGTGGCCCATCACCTGAAATTGCCTGAACGAAGCATGGCATCCTGCCATAAGAGCCAAGTGCTGTGGCAGTTCCCTCGCCCGCCGGGCGAGGGCGCCCCTTCATGCTTGTGAGGTTTTGGCAGACTTTGGTTTTGACCTGCCAGAGGTCCCAGGGCATTGCCTGCCTCCCCTGGAATGAGCTTCCACTCCAAAAAGTTGGAAGCACACTTCTGGTTCTCGTTTAACAGAAACATAAGGAGGGGGCGGGGAGTCCCTGCCCCTGGGTTGCCTGGCCGCCCGTCTGCGCGAGGGCGCCTTACCCTTTTTGCCAAAAAGTTCCAACCTGGCCCCGAATAAGCGACGTCCTCTAAAGGGAATACCAGTAAGAACCTTTTTAGTATCATTGTCAGCCCTCCACTGTCGCAGCCAAAGCAGGCGACGAATAGCCACCACAAGGGCCGAGGTTCTAGCACACATTTTAATGGTATCATCCATAGCTGAGAGGATAAATCTCACAAAAACGTCACAATCTGACAGTGCATTGAAGACCTCACAAGGGAGATCCTCCGGCTGCTGGTCAATTATTTTCCTGAACAGTGTCCTGGCGGCCACCGAGGTAACAGCCGTAGCACAGACCGGGCGCAGAGCCGTCCCTACACAAGAGAAGGCATGGGAGGCCAATCTGTCCATGCGCCGGTCCTCAGCATCCCGAAGGGTACGAGAGGGGGAGGCCGCCATGAAGAGAGGGTTAACAACCCCAATGATTGGAGCATCCACCTCTGGGGGAACTGACCATCGTTCAACCAAATCCTGGGGACAGGGGTACTTCCAAACCCCCGGAACCCCTGTAAGTTTACAAGGGGCTTGGGCTTAGAAGACTCTCCCGGGGGAGAGATGGACAGCACTTCAAAAATCTTAATGAGTAACTCGTCAGTTTCACACAGGCCCCAGGACTCCGGGCCAGAACCGTCGCGGTTCCAAGACAACTCGTCTGGGGTACTGGACCCTGAGAACAGTTCACCATCCTCGGACTGAACAAGATCCTGCATAGCGGCAGGGTCTTCGGTTTCAGTGGAAAACCTATAGCTAGGTGGCGTCAGGGATCGTTTCTTCCCGGCGCCCAAGCGCTCGGCCAAGCCTGACATAATTTGCTCCGCGGTGGGAAGCTTGCGCGGCACCACTTGCTGGTCATCCCCGCTTGAGTGGGCGGGCCAGAGCTGTAGGTGACGCGGAAAGCGCCAAACCAGACCACGCCCTCCCCGGAGAGCGCGAAGGTCTAAGCGCGGAACAGGACAGGAAAAGAACAGAAATAAACGCCATGGCGTCGCAAGACAAAGCCGCCTGACTCGCCAAGACACATCTTTTTAAAGGCGCAGCGGCCAACATAAAAATAAAGTTTAAAGCGCGGCTCTGACCCCGGAAAACGATAGGGCTAAGGCAAGGCGTGTGATATGGCAAGATTAGGCCAACGTACACAACCCCCCCCCTCTTTTTCCCCCCACTAACGGGGGGAACTAAGGAAGAAGGTGACCCAGCACTCGGGGTTCACCGCTACATGGGGCGTGGGGCAAGGTGCGGGAGGGGCATCCACTATGAGGCTCACCATTAGCCTAAACCGCCTACCCCATGGATGGGGATTGCGGTGGACCATGGCTTCGTAAGCACACTAGGTGCTGCCTACCTTCACCCGACCAACGCAGCCCAGGCTGGGAGGCATGTTACTCACAAGGAGGACGGGTGGAAATAGTCCCGCAGGGCCTCGGGCTGTAAAGCCCCGCTCGCCTGCGAGAGCGTGATGCTTCATGTCTTCACAGTTCTAGCACTGCAGAGAAATCTGGGGATTTGTGGGAGGTCCCTCGGTATATGTAGGGGCGGGAGGAGCTTGTTTTCTTCATGATTCTGCAGTGCACGGCGCTGAAGGCGGAGGTATACCCACATGTAAGGACTATGTCTGGAGCAGGACGTGCTGTCTGCTTAGAATATTAATAATACAATTCTGTGATTACTCACCTGTAGAATTGTTTTTACGGTATACAGCACGGCTTGCTTCATTTCAATTCTTCACATTTGGGTAATCTGCCACAAGGTGGCGCAGTCGACTGCAAAAAGACTTGTGGCTCCTCCCGGCCCATAAAAGGGCAGGAATTACCCAGAGACCCCAGTGTTTGAAAAGCAGTAATGCAAGAAGCCGGGAGGCAAACAGCATGTTAATAAAAACACAGGCCCACTTAGAAAAAACTCTCTCAAAAAATCACCATAATAAGGCAAAAGAGGATAACAAGGGAGGGATGAAGCAAGCCGTGCTGTATACCGTAAAAACAATTCTACAGGTGAGTAATCACAGAATTGTATTTTTCCTGGTATACAGCACGGCTTGCTTCACTTCAATTCTTCACATTTGGGACATCCAAAAGCAGTGTCCATGAAGTAGGGTGGGGTCCCCAGTGAGCAATGGCAGGCAGTTCAAACCACTACCGCCTGAAGCACCTTGCGTCCTAAAAACAGCATTAGCTGAGGCCCTAACATCAACCTTGTAAAACTTGAAAAAAGTATGAACTGAAGACCAAGTAGCGGCCTTATAAACCTGTTCTACAGAAGCCTGGTGCTGAAACGCCCAAGAGGCACCAACAGCCCTAGTAGAGTGAGCTGTAACACGGAAAGGGGGTTCCTTCCCCTTGGCAGAGTACGCTTGCACCACCGCCTGTCTGATCCAATTGCTGATAGTGGATTTGGCCGGAGGCAAGCCCTTCCTAGGCCTGGCAGGATACAAAAGTCAAAGACAAAAGACTTTTATATCCTAATTGCCCTGCTAACGTGCACCTCCTAGGTTAGTTATAAAATGGTCTGAGCGGCTGCCACCCCTCCTTTGTTTCTTTTGAATTTGTGCAAGCACATGGGGTGTGGGGTCTAGGCTGTATTGCAAGGTCTTCCCCACGCAACCTCAGGTAAGCCTGCTCCCAATTTATCTATTGCATTGTATGGCCCAAATGGGGCTCTCAGAGATTAGAGTTAGGACTGCACCTCACAGGGGCAACTTGGCGCTGGTGGTGCAGCTTAAGCATACTTCTGCAGATGTGTGTGACTGAGCCCTCTGTTTTTAACCAAGTTTAGAGACAGATTGTAGGTTGGTCAGCAAGCTAACCGGTTTGAGTGCTGTGGCTCCTTTAAGGAAAAGACAGGCTCACACCAGGCAATGTAAGCATACCAAACCCTATAGTAAATCATAGAAGAGGATTTCTTCCGAGCCTGAATCATAGTATTGACGACCGAAGCCGGCAATCCCTTATTCATCAGGATGGAGGTTTCAGCAGACAAGCCGTCAAAGCCAGCGTGTGTAAATTGGGATGGCACAGCTGTCCCTGAGTGAGTGGCCCAGGATCGTCGGGCATGACGAACTGATCCACCGCCAGCTGGACGACATCCGCGAACCATACCCTCCTCGGCCAGCGGGGGGCCACCAGGATGGTCAGTACCCCCTCCTGGGCTATCTTGCTCAGCACACAACCCAGCAGAGGAAATGGAGGAAACGCATAGGGGAGTCGAAACTCCGTCCAGGGAAGTGCTAGCGCGTCCGTGGCGAAGGCCAGAGGATCTCTTGACAGGGAGACAAATTTGGGAAGCTTGTGATTGTGACAGGACGCAAACAAGTCCACGTCCGGCTGATCCCAGCGGCGACACAGGGCGAGAAATATCTTGCTGTTGAGAGACCACTCCCCCAGGCGAGACGTCCCCCTGCTCATAGAGTCCGCCTCCTGGTTCTCCACCCCCGGGTTGTAAACCGCCGAGATGCAGGGAACATACTCCTCCGACAAGACAGAATCTGGGTCACCTCCTTAAGGGCTCGTTTGCTCCGAGTCCCGCTCTGATGATTGATGTAGGCGACCGCCGTATGATTGTCCGAGCGGATCTGGAACGCACGACCCTGAAGATGGGGAGTCAACTGATGGAGAACCAATCTGATCGCTCTCAACTCCAGAAAATTGATGGGAACATGAGCCTCCTGCGGGCCCCACTGGCCCTGGAACTTCAGAGATTGCCAGAAGCCTCCCCAACCGGTCAGACTGGCGTCCGTGGTGACAATCTCCCAGCATGGGGGCAGAAATGACCTGCCCACTAGAAGATTCCTCGAGTCCAACCACCACAAGAGGGACTGTCTGGCCAGATTAGACAGAGCAAATTCCTGCTCCAGGGACTCCTGATTCCGATCCCAAGCAGTCAAGAGATTCCACTGAAGAGGTCTCACGTGGAACTGGGCAAAGGGAACCGCCTCAAAGCAAGACACCATGAGGCCCACCAACTGCATCCCCAGACGGATGGAGGGATGAGGACACGACAGCAGGGAGCACACCTGCATCTGAAGACCCTTCACCTTCTGCTGAGGAAGAAACACCTTGACCTGAGAAGTATCCAGCGTCATGCCCAGGAAGGACCTCACCAATGACGGAGAGAGTGAAGACTTGGGATAGTTGATCACCCAACCGAAGGACTCAAGGGTAGACACTACCACCTGAGTATCCCTCTCGGCCTGATGAAAAGAAGAAGCAGCAATCAACAGGTCGTCCAGATAAGGAAGAATGCGAATGCCCTGGCTCCTCAGGAGGGCCATGACAGCCGCCAGCACCTTGGTGAACACCCGAGGGGCCGAGGTGATACCGAACGGCAAGGCCACAAACTGGTAGTGTTGATCCCCCAGAGCGAACCTCAGGAACCTCTGATGTCCCAGGAAGATAGGAACGTGCAGGTAGGCATCCTTGATGTCCACCGTGGTCATGAAGTCGCCTGGCCGAAGAGAGCTCACCGCCGAAGTCTCCATGCGGAAATGTTTGAACCTGACAAATCTGTTGAGACCCTTTAGAACCAGAATTGGTCTCGGGGAGCCGTCCTTCTTGGGCACCTTGAACAGATTGGAGTAGAACCCCCGACCCCGTTCTTGAAGAGGCACCGGGCAAACTACTCCGGATGACAGAAGATGTTGGACGGCCAACCTCAGGCCCTGCGCCGTCACGGGATTTTGGGAGATCCGAGACCGGAGGAATCTTGGGGGCGGCCAAGCTGCTAGCTCTAACCGGAGGACACCACCTCCTGAATCCACCGATCCAAGACGCGTTGTCTCCAGACGTAAGCAAAGAGCCGAAGCCGTCCGGTTTAGGCTTGGATCCCCAGGAGGGACCGGGACGACCATGGGATCTACCACGTCCCCAAGAGTCTCTACAGCTACCTGGGAAGGAGGATCTGCGACCCCCACGAAAGGGCGAAAGGAAGAAGACCCCCGAAAAGGCCGGGAATGCTTTCTACGCTGAGGGAGCCGACCGTCCTTGGTCAGTACATCAAGACGCTCCCCAAAAAGACGGAGTCCCATGAAGGGAAGCCCGGTGAGGGACCTCTTAGCAGCAGCATCAGCCGCCCACTGATGCAGCCAGACAGACCGACGCATGGCAACCAACAGGGCCGAGGCCCTACCACCAAGCCGGACGGCATCATCCATGGCAGATAGCACAAAGGCAATAAAGTCAGAGCAAAGCAAAAGTTCCTTGTGGTCATCCGCTCACTTGCGAGATCTGGCAGCTTCAGCAAGGCGCCTAACCTTCTTCTTAAGTGCAATGGCAACAATAGCCACGGCACAGACCGGACGCAAGCCAGCCCCCACAAAGGCGAAGGCATGACAAGCTAGATGATCCATACGCCGATCAGCATTGTCGCGTAAGGTAGTGGTGTCAGGAGACGGCATAACAGAAGTATTAGACAGCCCCCAGGACGGGGGCATCCACCTCGGGGGGGGGACAAGACCAGCGGCGAATCAAGTCGGCCGAGAAGGGATACCTTCTATCCAGTCACTTGGGCACCGAGGGTAACCTTTTGAGCCGTTCTCATTCTTTGAGGACCATATTGGAAAAATGTCCCTGCTCCGGGAACTCTAAGCGTTGCCTGTCAGGACGGAAGTGCTCACCCTGCTTCTTCTTTGCCGCCTTAGGGGGCACAATGTGTAAAGTATCAAAAAACGCAGACAAAAGTCTATCGGTATCATCCGGGAGCCAGGAGTCCTCGTCTGAGGAGGACCCAGGTTCACTATCAGACTCTCCATGATGAACCCCAGAGGAATCGGAATCACGCAACAATTCCCCCTCCTCCATGGAGTCACGGCCGCCATAGGTATCATAAACATCATCATCATCGGCAAAGAGGGACAAGCCCGTGTCCAGGTGCCTCTTTTCAGTAGAGGCCTTGCCGGCGGCCGGGCGGGCCAGCTGTCGCTCAATGCTGGCCACGCGCAGTGCCAGTTCCGAGTGAGACCCCCTGCTGGCTTCCCCCTCGCTGGGGGCTAAATGCAGACGTGGGGGAGTAGGCGAAGCTGCAGGAAGAACAGGACTGGGTAGAGAAGCTCTCCGCCCAACCTGATCCGCAATGATACTTTGGGCGCACGGAATACAAACCGTGCTGCGACCACCCAAGGGGGATGCCCCGCACATGAGACACAGCCGAGCTTGCCCCAAAGGGCCCCCAAGCTCGCTATCCCCAGAAGTCTCCATATGGTGATTAACAATAAGGCACAATAGGCCAGCACCGGAGAAAGGGCTAACAGGCCCCACCTGGGATGCCCCCAAGGGATTCCTCAACCGAAGAAGGGGCTGGGGGGGTACTGGACCAGGAGAAACCACAATACAAAAGACCCATCTGAAACACATAATAATGAGAAGAAAAAATGATCATCCCACAGCACATGCACCAAAACCCCAAAGGAGGCACACAGAGAGAAAACGGAGCAGACTCACGGACCAGCAGGAGGAGAGCCTCCTGGAGCGTTGATCAAGGGCAGCAGTGAAACCGCAGGCAGGAGCGAGGAGGGTCTGGGCGTGCACCCCTCGGCAGCTGGCAGCGCAGCAGACAGGCAGGGGGCCCCCAAGTACAGAGAGCTCCGGGCGTGGGGACACAAAATGGCGCCGGCAGAGAACCTCGAGGGGCAGGCCGCGCGGTGATGACGTGCGCAGCGTCATCTCGCGGCCCCGCCCCTCGGGAAACGCGCGAAGAACTCCGGGCGCCAAGAGCCGGAAAATGGCGCCCGGAGGAGAGGGAAGGAGGAGGGCACTCCTCCTCAGAGTCCCCCGCAATGCGCCGTGGCGAGGAGAGACAAAATGGCCGTCAGAGTGCGGGCCAACACGGCACCGTAGAGAGGGGAGGGGGAAGGAGGCGGGGGGGGGGGGGAAGCACAGAGCTCCAAGACCCACAGGCAATAACAGGCAGCCACAGTAAAAAACACAACCAGTATGAAAGACACCAATAAAGCAAGTGGGAACACAATAAGGGTGGTTTCTCCCCCCATCCAGGCTCACCATTAGCCTGTGGCCGGCTACCCTTTGGGTCAGGGTCTGCGGCCCAGAGCAGAGCCCTGTGAACACCCGACCCCAGGTGTTCTCCTACCTTCACCTGAACCATCAGCCGGGGCTGGGAGGTGGAATGGGTCCGGAAACAGGTGGGAATAGGCTTTCAGGGCCGAAGGGTTTGGGATACCCCGCTCTCCTGCGAATAACCAGAGAGAGAAATTCTTCTGTCTTCGCAGTCAGGACTGCAGACAAACCCTGGGGTCTCTGGGTAATTCCTGCCCTTATATGGGCCGGGAGGAGCCACAATTCTTTCTGCAGTCGACTGCGCCACCTTGTGGCGGATTACCCAAATGTGAAGAATTGAAATGAAGCAAGCCGTGCTGTATACCAGGAAAACACTTTATGTTTTTAGTCACTTACTTATTATTCTTTTCCCCACCGGCCTGCAACTCTGCTCAGGACTCTAGGATACGGGCGCCGCCATCTTGACTCAGAAGCATCACATACTGAGGAGAGGAGAGCGGGATAAAGTAAAGGGGCGGGGTTATAGACAGAGCAGAGCTGGGGTCAGGCAAAGGCCAGCAATCCCAGAATGCAGAGCAGCACAGTCAGAAGACACTTCCTGTTTGCAGGTTGCCTGATGTTCCATGAGCCGCCACCTTGAATGTTTAAAGGCTCATAACATGCAGTAGATGCAGGTAGGATTATTTTTAATGTGAGCAATCTGTATGTACAGGGTGTGGGAAACATATAAGATAGACTCTAATTCAGGGTGAAGGTCCGGATTAATGTGCGCAATCTGTATGTATAGGGGGGAAACATATAAGATGGACTCTTATTCAGGGTGAAGGTCCGGATTAATGTGGGCAATCTGTATGTACAGGGTGTGGGCAACATAAGATAAGCTCTTATTCAGGGTGAAGGTCCGGATTAATGTGGGCAATCTGTATGTACAGGGTGGGGGAAACATATAAGATAGACTCTTATTCAGGGTGAAGGTCCGGATTAATGTGGGCAATCTGTATGTACAGGGTGTGGGAAACATATAAGATAGACTCTTATTCAAGGTGAAGGTCCGGATTAATGTGGGCATTCTGTATGGGTGGGGGGTAGTGTAAAATAGGCTCTTATTCGGGGTGAAGGTCCGCTTTAATGTTCTTTATCTGTTACAACTGTTGTGTGTCCGTGCTAATTGAAAGGTGTCCATTACCAGTGAATTCCTTTAGCCAGAATCTCTATCACACTGCCACCTAGCGGTCATTTACTTGTATAAACTACAAACATTCATCTGTGCTGTATGGCTCTGGTACTGTTAATTGACATTAGTGTATATAATACTGTGTTGTACTTGTTTACACCGAACACATTGAGCACATTAAAGCTGTTCCTTTTTGCACTGGCTCAAACTTGGGGTGTTCCTCGACTCCCTCTTGTCATTTCACCCGTTATCCTTCCCATATAATCATGTCAGACCAATCTTATTGATTTCTTTGACAATGTCACTAAAGTGTTAGATGAAGGTGGTGCTGTGGATATCGCCTATCTGGATTTTAGCAAAGCCTTTGACACTGTACCACATAAGGAGCTCATAGATAAGTTATTGAAGGTAGGACTCAATCCCTGGATAGTTCAGTGGATTTCCAGTTGACTGAGGGATCGGTATCAGAGCGTTGTTGTAAATGGCGTGCAATCTGAACAAAGGCGAGTTACAAGTGGTGTGCCGCAAGGCTCTGTCCTGGGCCCCATTCTTTTTAATATATTTGTAAGTGACATAGGAGAAGGCTTGGTAGGAAAAGTTTGTCTGTTTGCTGATGATACAAAGGTTAGTAATAGGGTGGATATTCCTGGAGGTGTCTGCAACATGGAAAATGATTTAGCTTTACTGGATAGATGGTCAAAACTGTGGAAACTAGAGTTTAATGTCTCTAAATGTAAAATCATGCACTTGGGTAGAAGGAATCTCTGCTCTGAGCACCGTATGGGCAGTACTGTGTTAGCCAGGACCTCGGAGGAGAGAGATTTAGGGATACTGATTACTGATAGCTGCAAGATGAATGGACAGTGTAGCCAGGCAGTGGGAAAAGCAAGCAGGATGCTCGGCTGCATAGCTCGAGGCATCACCAGTAGGAAGAGGGAGGTTGTGATGCCGCTGTATAGAGCCCTGGTGAGGCCACAGCTAGAATAATGTGTGCAGTTCTGGAGACCTTACCTGCAAAAAGACATTATTCAAATAGAACGGGTCCAAAGGCCAGCAACAAAAATGGTGGAAGGACTTAAACCTAAAACTTATCAGGAGAGACTTAAAGAACTTAATTTGTACAGTCTGGAGGAAAGAAGGGAGAGGGGACATGATGGAGACCTTTATATATGTGACAGGAGGGAATAAGGTTCAGGAGGGAAGTGTTTTTAAGAAGAAACTTAATGATAGAACAAGGAGCCCAACCTGAAGCTAGTCGGGGGGAAGATCAGGAGCAATGTTAGAAAATATTATTTTACAGAAAGAGTAGTAGGTGCTTGGAACAAACTTCCAGCAGAGGTAGTTGAAAAATCAATAGTCACTGAATTTAAACATGCCTGGGATAAGCCTCCATCTATCCTAAGATAAAGAGAACATACAGTATACACATAAGGCAGGATTGGCGGCACAGCCCGCACATGCTCTGTGGGATCATCGGCAAGGTAAGGAAGCAAAGCGCTGCAGTGGATTTCCCCACTATGGGGCATCCCAAACCTCCTGAAACAATGAAACAAGGCGATAAAAGCTTTGGGCGCAGGAAGAATTCTCATACTCATGTTGCGGCTGTTGAGGTATTGCCACACCCGCACGTTGCCGAGCTGTTTCGGGGTCACTTGATTGACCTGAAGGCAAAGCGCCACGTCCTCGCCCTCAATATCGATTCCTCCGGTGACATCGCTTATTCTAAACACCACAACAGACATCTGCAGGGGAAAGAGAAAAAGATGCAAGAGAAATTCGCCAAAAAAAGAAATCCTGCCAAACGTGCGAGAATATCTCTTTGTTAAAGCGCAAAAAAAACCCAGGGATCGCCACTTTCCCGGTTTTGAGCTGGGCGCCCCCCCCCCAACCAGTAAATCGCTGGGGCAGCTCTGATTGAAGTGAATGGGGAGCGTCTGCATCCCCAGCTTCCCCGCACTTGCCCCCCCCCCCAGCCTACCTGAATGGCTGGGGCAGGAGCGTGCGTACAGTCCAAGGATGTGGTCATGCTTCTCACTCCCCATTCACAACAAACAGAGCTGCCCCAGCCAATTATGTCAGCTCAGTGGGCAGCTTTGATTGGACGAGAGCACGCGCATGCACCGTTGGGACCTGGGAAAGACGAGTTGGGGTAAATTGAGGTAATTAGCGGCGCCCTGGGGGGGGTTTCACAAAGCGGGAAATCCCAAATAGGGATGACACTGGGGAAGGCCAGCCCTGGAATCCTTTAGATTTAGCCCAACCCCTCATTCCCTGGACCCTACCCCGCCCCCCCCCCCCAAGCAAAGACAAATTTAAACAATGAAGCTAACTAAATGCGTGTCTTAAAGAGGAACAGGGGAAGGGAGGGGCAGGAGGAGGGAGAGGGGCAGGGGGAGGGAAAAGGGAGAGGGAGGGAAAGAGGGAGGGGCAGGGGGTGGGAGAGAGGGAGGGAGAAAGGAGCGAGGGTGGGAGAAGGGAGGGACAGGGGGAGGGACAGGGGGAGGGAAAAGGGGAGGGAAAGGAGGAGGGAAGGAGGGAAAAGGGAGGGGCAGGAGGAGGGAGAAAGGGTGGGAGGGGCAGGGAAAAGGGGAGGGGCAGGAGGAGGGAGAAAGGGAGGGAAGGGCAGGAGGAGGGAGAAAGGGAGGGAGGGGCAGGAGGAGGGAGAAAGGGAGGGAAGGGCAGGAGGAGGGAGAAAGGGAGGGAAGGGCAGGAGGAGGGAGAAAGGGTGGGAGGGGCAGGAGGAGGGAGAAAGGGTGGGAGGGGCAGGAGGAGGGAGAAAGGGAGGGAAGGGCAGGAGGAGGGAGAAAGGGAGGGAAGGGCAGGAGGAGGGAGAAAGGGAGGGGCAGGAGGAGGGAGAAAGGGAGGGAAGGGCAGGAGGAGGGAGAAAGGGAGGGAAGGGCAGGAGGAGGGAGAAAGGGTGGGAGGGGCAGGAGGAGGGAGAAAGGGAGGGAGGGGCAGGAGGAGGGAGAAAGGGAGGGAGGGGCAGGAGGAGGGAGAAAGGGAGGGAGGGGCAGGAGGA